>VWZG01000859.1:732404-748002 GCA_013396735.1 Grallaria varia
GACTGACAGTAATCTGATCAACACTCTGGTCATAAAACTCATGAAAGCAAAGTTATACAAGTAGAAGTACAAGGAACAGTTTAGAATAGTTTTAGTCTGAAATGAACCTCCTTTAGATAGAGAACATTCTCTTCATTTTTGATGCCTATTTCCCTCCTGATTATTTTGCAGCTGTTCCCCATTTTCTCAGTGCTTTTTCTCTCCCTTGTACTCTCAGGCAATACTTATATTTATATAACCCATTTATCTTTCCTGAGGTGGGGAATACTCAAGACATGGCACTTGTGTGAAATGAAGCAAAGTTCAGAGGCAGGTTGGAACAGAGAAGGGAAATGTATTGGTTTTGCTGGTAAAAACAGGCTGACTATATGTATGCGTTTCCCTTTCTTCCACTTTGGCCCAGGAAGGGGTTTTCCGTATTTCCAGTGTTGAATGTGCCTTTTTTTTTTTTCTTTTAGTCTGGCCTGAGCTGTTGTCTGACAGCCATTTATGGTGGGGGGCATGAATCTGTTTGATTTCTGTGCTTCAGCACATGCATGCAGGCCACGTTTCAGATGTGTTTGTGTGCCTGGGACACAAAGTAAGAAACGTTGTCAGGAAACCATACTTTGGTATTTTAAATCTATAGTGTTTTCATATTCATTTTTCAGAGCTGGGATAGAATTTCAGATTTCCACAGTACAGCACTATGACTAATAGAGATACCTGAGGTAAATGTGAGTATTTTCTTGCCTATTATCACTTTTTGCTGGTTTGAAATTTCTTTCATTCTATTATGAAGCAGCATCTTGGTGCACTCAATTTTACCTTTGCAAATACTGAAAGTTGTAAGATTTTATTCAAGAAATACAATAAAATCTGTCACATTGCTTCAATAAAGTATACTTTGCAATCCTGTGGCCTTAGTGACCACAGTGAAGATGGAAGTCTTGACAAATGGAAATACTGGTGAAAAAAATTAGAAGAGGAAAAGAATTTTTCAGAAGAGAACATGCACATCCTACTGTGAATATTACCTTTCAACCAGGGCTTCAGAAAGCTTTTCAGATGGATACAGCTTCTGTTATTGCATGTCAGCAATCTAAATGGGGAAAGAGTACGTACATAAATTCTGATAGGATCACGTTCTTTGTAAATATTCAGATATTTATTACTGTTACTGCTTTAAACTGTACTCAGGAAGAAAAAGGAATCCTCATTTTACTTCAGAATACAGATCCTCGTTGTATTACATTTCAAGTACAAAGTCCACAAGCACACTGCCACACTCAAATTATCTGCTGTTTGCGTTCGAAGTAAGAAAAAAATAACCACTTTGATCAATTTGCTGCCTTGAAATGCCCTATAATTTAACCGTTACAGAATTTTATTTGATAGTGGCTCCACCAAATGAGCTACTTTACAAATGAGAAATGTCTGTGTCAATTAACACTCCTGTCGCTTGTGTGTCATTCGTCTAAATAAAAATGTAAGCAGAGAATTTCAGCAGACTATAGAGCATGTTATTATACCAATATTTGTATTCTTTTCAGTTGGCTTGTATTTGGGAAGTATGTGTCCATATCTGAATGCTGACAATATCTTCAATAAAGCCTTAGATTAGAACTGCTGCAATACAATCAGTATTTTAATGAAGAGACTGATGCTTCAGTAAGATTCGTTGGCCTAGCAGGAAAGTGTGAAGACTTTGTTATTGATAGTTGTCTCGAATCCGTGCTACAGCTGTCAAGTCAATTAAGAAATGTAGCAATATGTAATGAAAGGGAATTTAGGGATCTTTTCTCACTTATTCTGTAATAAACAGATGTGCTCTCAGCTATTTTAATGAATAAATTCTTGTAATAAATGTACATATACACCTTTTTAGGTTCAGTCTGCTTTGCTTGAAGCTGTTTCTAACAAAAGGCCAATTATCCCAGCTCTTGATGGACGAGGCGCAAGAGTGGGTGGGACTTGTGGGTGCTGATGCTTATCCAGTGGATTAATAGCAGTTGTTACAAGAGCACAATCAAGGTGTGCTCCCCTTTCATCCCCTTCCCTCCGTAGTGTGCTGTCTTGTCTATTCTGCTGGGAGTTACAGTGTTAGGACGGTAACAGAGCGTGTTGTCTTGGCAAATCCACTTAACCACTGACGGAGAGGAGCGGCGCTTTCTCTCTGTGCAGCCGTGTCACTCCTTTTGCCCCTCTTGCTCTTGTAAGCAATGTTTGTATCACCTGTAAAGAGGCAGAATTAAGTGTGTATCCCGGCTGATTAGTTTCCAAATGTCCCACTGCAACTGGCATGCCCCAGTGTTTTGCTTTCTTCCAGGAACATATGTATGTTTTACATCTGAATGCACCCAAGATTGGGCTGATCTCATCTAACCTTAGCCAGGGAAAAGTTGGGTGATTGCCCACGCAGTTCTAGCCTGCCTGTCTTGGACAACAGGATGTTCAGTTGTCCCAAAATATTGCCTTAAAATTGGAGGACTGGCCTCTCTGCTGAGGTTTTACATGTACCTCTCACCTGAAGAAATGTGAGAGATGTCCCATCAAAGGAATTCCTCTGGTAAATACTACATGCCTGCTTTTGGGTAGCTTATTTCTATGGCTGAGCTTTCTAGATATACACAGGACAATATTTGCGTTCATTGTATTGTGTTTCTTCTTAGATTACAAAATAATATTTTTTTTTTCTGAACTGTCTATCTTCTGTTTGCTTTTGTTTGAGCTTCTGAGTTTGGCTTCATTGGTTACAGAGCAATGGTTGTTGTGTTTGCTTTGCAAGGATTAGGAGAACTAGCTAATAACTCTGATGACCTCTTGTGTACTCTTTCTGGTCCTCTATAGAAGATCTGCTGTGTGAAGGCTTGCACTGGTGTTGGTATTTTGTCAGTGCTTTGTAATTCAGCTTGTAAGGGAGAAAAGATGACATCAAGTAAACCAATGTGATTTGATTTAATTGCACTTGAATGAAAATATTTTTCTAAAAGCTTTTAAAACAAAAAGGGTAATGAACAGATGCCCTTTTGAAAGATAGTAATGAAATTTGGACCTGAGTGAAAATGAAAAAAAAAAAAGTTAACCAAAAGTACATTGTGTAAACCCAAAATGAAACTCCAAAAGTTTAGGGGAGGAAACAACCCTATATTTTTGGCATCAAGAAGGTGATGTATTTTGTTCTCTGTTTCAATGAATCCATTTCACACTGTGCACACTTTCTTATTTACATATAGTTCCAGGGGAGATAATTGAGGTACACTTTTTGGACAATAGGTAGGCTCGAGGTTGTGATTGTTAAGAAAGGTGCATTTACTGCTACGCAGCAGTACACCTACAGTGGATTTTTAACGCTGTTCAGATTTACTCTGGTTTAATAAATATAAAATAGTATTTGTTTCAAATATTTGTATGTGTGCTTGTTTGCATACATTGATTCCTTTGCTTAAATCTATAATTCCTCTGGTTTAGACCAAGAAAAAAAAATAAATTGTGCAAATCCAAATGATTTGAAAACATTTTCTTCTGTATGTTCAATCTTGTAACTGTCCTTACCTTTCATATACTCAGTACTTCCCACTGAAACCTTCCTTTTTGTAACATCATCCATAGTAGAGGAATACAGGTAATGGTTTAAGGGTCAGTCTTAAGAAATGTACATTGCTTTAGTACTACAAGCTGAGGCTTTACAAAAAAACCCTTCTTAATTTACCATATACTTTATAAAATATAGACTTCTTGGAGTTTGCTGCGCAAGAGCTGTTGTTCAATGTAATACATATATGAGTAGTACCTTTTTATAGAAATTTCCCCCTATCAGTCTGCATCAGATAGCTTGAAAAAATGCAGTCATAATTAGCTTATGTACATGGTCATTGTTTCTATGTTATTGCAGCTTTAAATAGAAATCAAATGTACCCAAAAGAGAAAATGGATCAGTATCCAAATGGTCTGATTTCTGCTGGTGTTCCTGAACCTGCTGTTTCCTAATTGCATCTTGATGGCTCCCGTTTTATCTCAGCTGTTTATTTGGAGTGTCTGGATTGCTTTTCAGAGGCTCTCAGGACGTGTTGACCTTTCTCTATTGACCAGATACATGAATTTACCACAGTATTTCCTGGGGTGAAAAACCAGGAATACTGTGTTCAGATGTGTATACAATTTATAGTTTGTCTTGAGTTTTTCATCCTCTACACTGAAACGGATAAGTGATGCAGATATATCTTAATTAAGAGAACTAACCATTGTAAGGTGATAGGGTTGCTTTTTTATGTTCCTGGAGGTTAAAATACATCTATATTCAAACCCTTTCAGAGTTCTTTTTAATATTCAGCTATAACTTTGTAGCTCTTGTGTATGTCCGCAAACTGGGGTTGAGGTGGTCCTGTCAGGAGGTTTCTAAAGGAAAGTTACTCGTAGAAAACCATTGTTTAAAGAGTGAGATTAGAACAGCAAGAGCTAAAGTCAAAGTAAGATACAATTCCATTCATATACTGTTTGTTTAATTTGTTAGAGTTAAAATCTAATTTTTTACCATGATTTAGGAAACTTCTCACTGTTAAAGTTTTAGACTTTGATTTGGTGGTGTGAATTCTTATTCATTGTTTTCTCAAGTACTAAGATGAACATTAGTTCTTTTGATTCTGAGTATCTGTCTCTAATTTAATTCATTGAGCCTTTTAAGTTCATACCTTTTCTGGTAACACACACACATCAGGAGAACACCTGGTGTTTAGGAGCACCTTAATAATTTGAAGTTTTAGCTTGTACTTATGTACAGCCTTTTGTTCAGATATTTCACCAAACTGCTGTCAGTAAAATAATTGTTTTGCTTGATAATGATGTGTACATGTGTGTAAGCACATGAGCCACCTGACTTTGACCTGGATAGAGGAAACATTGAACCTGTAGTGTAAGTGCTTACTTCCCTAGAGGCTGCTTAAATTTCCTGCATATTTCACAAAAGAATGCAACTATATTCTTTATTTAAATAATTATTTTAGTAACTGGGGTCAATATTATATGATCAGAGTGTATGCAGCTATGTAATGCTATTTTTGTAAACTTTCACTTGATCTAAATGCAAGTATCAGAGATGAATGCTCTCATTTAAAAGATTTGAAAGCATAAAACCCTTTTTACAGCCAATATGCTTATGTTGTAGAAAGAGTCAATTTTTTTCTTTACGTAGTAGTTAAAAGAAAGAATATTAAGAGTTTAGGACACATTCAAAACAAATCCTATCCACCACTTTTCATGTTTAGTGGCCTTGAAACATGCCTGAATATTCCTTGAAGGCTGCTAACATTTTGGCTAAGCAAACTTTATGTTTTTGGTCTGCAATACTTTGATGCACAAATCAGAATGCACTTTACAAACGGCAGGTGGTAATACTTCATGAAGATACGGATTTTTAGTAACACTTCAGTTAATAATGTGAAAGAAAACAGTAATGATTGGAGGTGATATGGTCTACAAAGGGGAAACAGTAGTTTTTGAAACCTGCTTATTGCTAAAAATGCACTGATTTTCTAGGAGTTTCTTTAATTATTCATGATGTTTCAACTAAAAAAAAAACCAAAAACTAGCCACTGGAATGTTTTTCAGTTTTTTTTTTTTCCAAATTCACACCTGTAAGTATATTTCAATATTTACAAATGCATTAAAAACTCAGGACTTAGTGACTTAGTACTTATTATTCCTAACAGAGTTTTTCTATAAAAATGATCTGTCAAAACAAGAGGCATTTGTGTGAAAGGAGGTGAAGGGTGCAAACTTTTTGATGAAAACATTTTGGAATAAATAAATATTAAAATATGTATATGGCAGCAGCAATACCTGTATGAGAGTTAATCACCACACATTGTGCTCTCTTGTTTATCCAAATGGCAACATGACAATACTGAGTTATAATGAATCATACCATCCAGACGAGTATTACATCAGTAACGTTTTCCGGGCATAGAGGAAGCAGAATGCTCCTGTTCATTATCTGATGCCTAAATCCAAAGGAATACAGCCAACTCAGAAAGTTCTTAATAAAAACTGCTTTTTCATAAGAACACACTATCCCCCTTTCCCTTGTTAAACATAGCTCAGTAACATTTTAATTAAATGGAATTCCTACACCTGAGAAAGAAGCTCCTTGTTTGTTTTGAATATACCTTGGGACTCTACTTGAAATCACATTTTCTTTAATAACTCAGTGTTATTCTTAACTTGCATGTGGCATACATTGCCCTTTTGGGAAATAATGTTGACAAAGTTATTGATGGAGTTTGTATCTAAAAATCAATTTACATTAAACTGATGCGAAAAGAAATGTGTTGAAACAGCATGCACAAGAAAGCATGATTTTTTCATCCAAAGAGCTATTTCAAAAATGTTTTTAACAGTGACATTGTGGCTTAGGCAGCAGCACATGGTAAGCAATATTCTCAGTTATTTTGATGAATTCCAGATTTTATTCCTTACATTCCAGTTTGAGTTTGGTCTGGAAGTATTGTCAAAGTGAGTGAGTTTGTGCTATTTGATAAGAAATTCCTCAGAAAAAGCCTTCCTTAGCATGAGTTTCTCACTGCCTTTACAGACCTGCGTACTTTTGGATCATCTTGGAAAGTGTATATGGGATTGCTTCATTTTTACCTTAGCAGTTTAACACAAATTTGTGCATTCAAACACCAAAATAATTCATGTAAATACATGGGGTTTTTTTTTGTAGAGTGAGGGAAAATAGTAAGATCCAGATTGCAGAGAAGTTCATGAGAATGTTCGTGCAGCAGACGAGACTTAATCTAAGGGAAGTGCAGAGGCTTGCTCTGAGGCAAAGAGTAAGAACTGATCAAGTGATCTATTCAGAGAATAAAGACTATATACTTAAAGAATACAGACAAATAGTGTGTGAACTTCATTCAGAACATAGGATTTAATCCAGAAATATCATTATCTTACTGTATGTTCTGATGCTATTGTGATATGATGGAAACACAAAACCAGTTCTCTGCTTGATTGACTGATATTACAGACAGTGTTGACATCTGCATTCTATTTTTTCAAGTAATCCAAGCAGCACTTGTGTGTTTGTGTACTCTATGTCTGCATAGATCTAAAAATACATGTATTACTGTAAGTGCATTTCCTTTGCAAATATTGATGTAATTGGAAAATTCACTAACCCCAACACAAATATTCAGTTCTATATCTTACCCTCCTCCAGCAATAATGTGGTTGAGGTTGTTTTTAAAGCTCAGCTATTTAGATTGTTTACCAAAAGCAAAGTTAGAAATTAATTTAAGAGTTAAAAATAGTATTGTAGTGTTAATTATAGACAGCAATGCAGAAGTAAGAACAATTTTTGAAATGTAAATGTATGGACAAAAAATTTAACCTGGATAAAACAATAAATAGGGTTTGGTAGATAGTACACTCAAAGCTATTAAATAATTGAATTTACATGTAATATAACTACCAGGTTGCCATGATATTATAGATACTTCAGAGTAGATTCTAGTACCAAAACAGCTGCTGTTAAGAATGTGCTCTCTAAATAGTGACTCCATTACTGCTTTCCAGATGACAACAATTAATTTTTAGAACCTTTTTATGTAGGTTTTTTAACACTTTATACAGTGAAATGTTAAGTAGAAGTAAAGTAGATATAACAAAACAAGTTATGTACACATCAGCAGTAATAAGAAAAAGTAAGGTTTTAAGGATTTACAGAGATTTAAAGGACAGACTCATAAATGGTCTTATTAAAAGACAGTTTTTTTCTTCCTGTTCTGTGGAGTAAAAACTGAGACTGGTCAGCCATACTTCTTGGAAAAGAGTAACTGCAAAGGCTCCCTGAAGGCCTGAAACTGATGTAACAAGGCTTTACAGTTTAAACTTTATATAAATCTTGATTTAGAAATCAAATCATTTAGAAACCCTTTAGTATCAGGTCGGAAAAGACTAAATCACAATGATACAAGAAGTTTGGGGGTTTTTTTATTTCTTAACCCAAACAAAATCTTTCTCCAAAACCCATTTCAAATGGCATAATTTTAAAACTGTACGGGAGCTAGTTTTATTCTGAAGGTCAGACTTCTGATAAGATAGTGTAGGTCTTCTCCAGTGTGCTTTCCTTTACAGCACTTTCCAAACAAAACAGTTACCAGATAAAGGCTTCCTGAGTGCTGTGTGGCTGTGGAGCTTAAACCACACTGAATTTCCCTCGTGAACCTGTAACATGTATGGTCTTGGGAACACCAGAATCGATCCAAGAATGACCCTTTGCCTTTGGTCAGCTCAAGAAATGCTTTCCCATAGCAAACATCTTAAACTTCTTTATTGCTAAACAATAGGACAAGAAGAAAAGGTCTCAAGTTGCCCCAGGTCAGGTACTAGGAAAAATTTCTTCACCAAAAGCATTGTCAGGTGTTGGAACAGGCTGCCCAGGGAAGTGGTTGTCATCATCCTTGGAGGTATCTAAAAGATGTGGTGCCTGGGGACACAATTTAGGGGTGGATTGGCAACGTTAGGTTAATGGCTGGACTCGATGATCTTAGGGGTCTTTTCCAGCCTAAATGATTCTGTGATTCTAAATTTTCATCTCAAGCATCTTCCTTTCGTATTTCCTCAAGATGGGCAACATATGCTACAGACACAGGCCTTTCTGTGAGACATGTTGCTGAGATAGCTGTGACAGGAACCTCGTTGAGCAGTGTGCCACAAATCCTTCCCACAGGCTGCAGGTTCTTGTGGCAGACTTGAAAAATACCTCTCGAGATAAAATGTGAAATTACCATGCGCGTGAACTTGTGTGTTACAGCACAAATGATGATGCTGTAATACAAAGGCAGGTATTGGAGATCAGGAGAGTTCGGGAGCAGCACCCCTTTTGTGGATGCCAGTTCTCAGCTGGCACGTGTGGATGAAATCTTTATAAAGGTGGTCAGTTCAAAACTCCTTGTGGGAGAGGTTTCTGTCTCAAACACAGCACCTAATAGTGCAATACTGGTAACAGCATAGCAAATCTCAGAGAAAGACTTTACAGGAGGGGAATGGGATGCCTTTAAAAAAAAAACCTAAAACTCGAATGACTTTTTGTCTTCACCCATGTACTCCCCAGCACTAGCATGCATGTCTTCATGTGCCCTGGGCTGCTTCAATGCTGATTGTACCTAGGCAGATGCCCAACCTGGATCTGCTCACTGGATGCTGTGGAGTGTCATGGTCCTGCTGCCAAGCCCTCTGCACCATCCTGGGTCTTTCAAGGCTGGTCATGCCTGCAGGTCCGAGATCCTCTCTGTGCCCTCTTGGAGCCCACCACAATGACTCCTGAGAGCCATCAGGATTTTTTAGCTGCCCCCTGTCTGGATGTCCAGGGAAGCAGCATGTGAGATGTGTGCAGTGCTCAGGATTTACAGACTGGCCACTCTGACAGCCCTTCTCCAGGGTCTGCTCTTCTGGTGGCTTCCACACCCACCCAGCCCCATCCTAGTGCTCCCATTGTTGCTCTCTGTAAGAAAACAGGTTGTCTTACTGCCTAATTCCATGGACTGGTGGCTTTCTAGCGAGCAGCTACCTTGTGCTGCTACATTTGCTGTCCACAGTTTGCTAAGTCAGTTATAGAGCAGCTCAACTGAAACAGCAGGGAATGACCTGGGGAAAGCACACCTGAGAGCATCCTTTGTGCAGGCCAGACAGATCTTTCCTCATCAGCTCTCTGTGCTTCTTGCAATGTCTTATGATTGATACCAGATGGGCAACGTGGCTTGTGATTTTTTGCCTCTTGTGGGGATCAGTGGGTTCTGGGATCCTTTGTGATCCATGTTCAGCTGTAATTGAAGTAAGAAGGAGGTGCACAAGCATGAGACTTTCCTGGGGCAGACCAGCTGACATAAGCACAGGTGAAGTGCAGAAGTTTATTCCATCTATGTATTAACTTTATAATTTTCTTCAGAGTCTATTTTTTTGTTCATTCTCTGGACAATTGTATTTTGGTTTTCCTTCTGAACCCTTCGAACTTCTTTTGTCTTACTGTTAACTAAGTAGCCTGAAAGGCTCTTGGAAAGAATCTTCTTCAATGAAGCTGAATTTCTTTGCAGTTTGTAAGGATGCTAGTGGATGATCTCTCCTTTAACAACTTTTTGACATTTTCATAAAAGTTTCTAGCAGTCTTGACCTTCAGCAGTTCTTCTCTAACTTCCCCAAGTTGGATGCCAGAACTAAAAGCTTCTTCCTCTGAAGTTGTTTCTTTCTTTTAGTTGCAGCTTAATAGGAACTTTTGACAGAGCCTGTTCTTATGAGTACATCTCTGTGGAGAGGTTAATTTTGGACAGACAAGTCACAGCAGCTACAGCTGCAATCTTTGTGCTGTGGGTGACAGTTAATCTAAAAGAAGGCTTTTAATTTTTTACTTTTTTTTTTTTTTAAAGATCTATCCGTAAATGACATATGCTCATTCATTGTCATAGACACACAACAACACAGTCAAGATGCAAGGGACATGATTTAATTAGGCTTCAGCTGTACTAAGTCCTCTGGGAGTTATCCGGCACTAATTCAAATAGGGCAGGTCATGATTTCTCTCTGGTGGGGGCAGGTCATGATTTCTCTCTGGTGGAAGCCTGGATTGCTTCCTGATTAACATTATTGTCCACAAGATGAAGGAATGGCCTGGTACCAAAAGCCTTGTGTACCACCTGGGTGTTGGCACTTGTAATTACTGGTGTCACCACTCTCTGTGTCAGAGTGGAGAGAGGAAGGGAAGAGCAGTGAGATGGTGCCACGAGGATTAGATTTGTTAGCTTGCCTTCAGAAATAAAAAAATCAAGCTAATACCCTTCCTTAAAAACAGTCACTTATCACTGTTCTATTAGAAAGGTTAGCAATATTTCCCAGCATCTGAATATAAAAACCAGTATATACAAATTTTGCTGTAGGGGGTTTAAACAATAACTGAAACCGAACCCAAGGTCCTGATTATATTTCTTTGGCAGCCTCGAGCCTGTAAGCAGAAAGCAGACGTCTCCTTACGTGTCTGCTTTTCCCCTCAACACAACACAGCAAGTAACTGCTAGGTATTTGTTTCCCCAAAAGAAATAATTATTCTGTGTCTGTGGTTTTCACACTCCCACTGCTGCTTCTGGCATTCTCTTAAATGAAGTAATTTCAACAGTGGCTAGTGTACTCGGAGTATGGACTGAGAACTGATAGAAAATACTTTAAAATTGCAGATTTTTGGGAGGTTTAGGAGAAAACTGGGGCAGACAGTGAAAAAGATCTACTAAATTTCCCAGTAGTTTTGCTAGATTTCTGACAGAACTGAACTCTCACTGCCTTAATAGGTTTTAGGAATTTTATATTGTTTTGATTTACTTGGCTCATTTTTACATATTTGTGAAGTACAACTTTTTCTTTCCCAAATTAACATAGATGAAGTCTCCTTATGCAAAATATTGAAAAGGACAAGCAGTGTTTTCTATTAAAACTAATTTCAAGTTTAAATAATAAATAAAAATATTGTTAATTTATTAATCTCATGGAACTAACACAGTGGAATTCCTGTAATGAGAATGTTTGCTTTCTACGGAACTTTAGGAAATATTCTGGTTCATTAGAGATAACATCTGGTCAACTGTAAGAAGTTTTTCTTACTTCAAAAATGTTTTTATAGGAGACTCCGCTAATGCAGAAATTTCCACTGGCAGCTGGTTCTAAACTGAGGATAATGGATTCATCTATCAAGGGAAACGCTATGCATATTCAATCTCTTGCCACCAAAGTTATAAGAATTTCATGTAAATGTGAAAAGAGAGGAGTATAACAAATGACTTCAGGCTTGTTTAATGCACTTTCTCTGCTTTTTTCAAATCTAGGCATATGAGAGCCTTGTACATTTATCTTCTAATGTTGATACGTATTTTAGCAACTCAGTGTACAATTGGTTCTGCTAAAAATCCTATCAACCCTTGTGTTATACATAATATTTTCTTTTTGAGAACGGTGTTTCATTTATTCCTCTGTTTGAGCTGTAATGTCCAAGGTAATATTACCAGTCCCAGACAGAATTTTGTCATGTATCTACTTGTGCTTGTTGCTGTAACACTTAACTTGGTAATTGGAGAGATATGTACATCAAATTCAAGTTTTAATCTGTTTCATCCATTGAGATTTAGTTTTCCATTCAGTGATCTTGTCTGTGATTTTAAAGATAGCTGACCTCAAGAATATAAAATTATCTGTCAATTTGATACTTTCAGTGGTCTTAAAGACTGGTGTGCTATTGAAAAATGTGGGTTTTTTTTTGTTTTGTTTTGTTTTGTTTTTGTTTATGTATCCTATGCTGTGGTCTTTTTGCTAGACATTAGTTTTGGCAGTGGTTTAATTCTGTAATGCTGCAGCTTTTTTCCCCTTTTCCTATGGGTTCTTTAGCCCAACACAATTACAATTCAGTCTGCTGTGAGTTTTCATTGCTTTTCCCTTGGTTTTTACACTTGCTGTCGCTGAATTGGTATTATTACAGAAGGATTCTATTTTATATCTAATAGCAGAGTCTTTTTATTAAGTAGGATAACTTGTATGTACACATGTAGCATATAGAGATACACATTCAGGAAAAAATAATAAGCGAATATTATTAATAAGCAAAGTATTTAATTTAAAATGTAGGAAATACCATAATGAAGATTTTTTTTTTTTCTATGCAAGTTTAATTGGCCTTTCCATGTGTGCTGCTATCTTTGATTAGATGGTCACTCCCCCTTTCCCCGCTCAGAGTCCACGCACAGGGTGCACTGTGTCCCTGTATGTGCAGATACTCACAGTATCATTGTTATCATCCCACCAACATAAAAGGAGAAGGTGCTTTAAATCTCAGGAGCTGCAGCTTTGTATGGATGATGGATCCCACCCTCCAGGGGATCAGGGGGTTATGTTTGGAAGGGAGGAACTCTGCTGGGAGCCTGATGTGCTGTCCATGGAGCCTCAGGAGCGGGGCTGGGTGCGCACACATGCACATCTGTCTGAAGGACTGGCATCTATTTCTCCTGCTCTGGCATGTTTCAAGGTTGATAAAATGACACTTGCCGCTGGGGAACAACAAGAGAGCAGCGTGAGTGGAGAATTTCTAAGCAAGTTAGTGTTGCCCTCATTTTAGAGGGAGACGCTGAAAATTTAGGTTGAAAATTTTGGGTAGAAAAGTTGGTAAGTCAGAGTGCAGACTTGTCTGGGGGAAGTGATTTTGTGCACTTAAAGAACTTTTCTCTTTGTCTTCCAGTGTAGCTGTAAATAGTCAGTTCAACCAAATCTCTGCTTCTTGGAGTAAACACTCTGAAAAATGAATTAATGTGTATTTACGATAACTTTGGTTCTTATCCTTACCCTGTATTACACAGCAGCGTTGTGGGATGAGGTTTCTGGTTCCTAATGCAGCGCTTGCCTGCACTAGGGTTCTCACCAGTTAATAAAGTACAAGTCTGTGTGTAAGATAAAATGGGTGTCAGTATTTTATTCTCCTCTGCATGCACTTCATAGTATCTCAGGAACAAGAAGCATGTTTTGCTACTGAGATCAAAAATTATTTCCTAGGTAACAGAGGAATGGTGTGACCCTGTGAAATTCCAAAGTCTGGAAAAGATTTGCTGTCTTTGGTAAATCTCTCTTATCATCTCTTGTCTGATGATGTTCTTGACCTTGTTCTGTCTCTGCTTTCTACTCCTTTTCTGTGTCAGTTCTGCCTTATCATTCCACTCCCATCCTTTCCCTGTTCCATCTGTTCCTTAAATTTACGAGTGTTTTGTTTTTTTAAAAAAAATATATGCCCTCCTGATTTTGCAGCAAAATAGAATTCTGAAAATTCAGTAGAAAAGGTAGGATTTTTCACTGTCATTTTCTGTTTTATTAGTAATTTCTCAAAGCAGAATCCAGATTCTGACTTTCAATTCTAATCCTTGATTATCAAATCTCTATTGCTTTGTGAGCTTTACAGTCTCAGCACATTGACATTCAATGTGTCTCTTCCAGAAAATTCAACTCTTTGCCTCTTTGTGAAAATTCAACTGTGATAAAAACCAAGAAAAATATGCTGGTATCATTTAGCAGAGTGCCTTAATTGAGTTGACTTTTAAATATAGATAATAAACTCTGGTGTAATTCTTAAGTTAACTAAATGATACCTGGTGAGTAAGGTTGCCTGGACAAAGTGGTTTATCTTTCAAGTCCGTAATGAAACAGAAGATGTGTAATTTTTCTTTGGGGTTTTCAAACATTTCTCCTTCATGGTATATGCTGTATAAAATAGTGTTTTGTAGGTACCTCTTTTCCCACTTTCTGTTTCAGGACACCTAACATTCTACCTCTGAAATACAAAAAAAAACACCCCCAAACAAACAAACAAACAAACCAAACAACCAAAACCAAAAAACCCCCGCCCTTTTAAATTCAGTTCATTAGAAGGTAAAAGATAAGCAGTCTTTTTTTTTTTTTTTTGGCTTCTTTTTCCAGAAAACAGTGATTTTTTTGATAAGAGACACAGTAGGCTCACTGTTTGGTTGAGAAACATGAATACAGCAATCACATGGGATAGATTGGAATTATACTCAGGTGTGTAAAAACAGTGGACTTTTCCTACATCTCATCTTCTTAAACAAATAAAGGAATTGCAACTGTTTCTAGTATGTGTGTAAGTTCACATTGCTATAATGTGTGTTTCTTTGAATTAATATTTTTACTATTTTGTTTGAAGAAAACCTTCTGTCTTTACATAGATAATTAAAATGAGGATCAATATACCTGACTTCTGATTCTTAAAAATGATGCATTGCCATTTTTTGCTAGTAAGTACTGAGCTAGGGTCTGAAAATTAAGAACTCTGTGTTAGGTTCATCATTTTCCCATAGAGAGGGTGTTTGTAAGCAGTAGGACACTACATAATCCTGAATAAAAACATGGTAGATAAAGATTGCCTAATGACACCAGGGAGGAAACGAGGAGCAAAGTTATGTGCTCTGTATTTTCTCTATTTTCCTAAGACTTAGGGAACAACCTAGAACTACCAGAAAGTCTTGACTTCACTCAGACTGCCAGTCCTTGAAGACTCTCATGAAGTGAGCCTTGTTCATCCGCATCGCATGTACAGGTGGCACTTGGGGACGTGGTTTACTCATGGACTTGGCAGTGTTAGATTAGTGGCTGGACTCGATCTTGGAGATCTTTTCCAACCTAAATGATTCCATACGAACTTTTAAGTGTCTTTTTCCTAACCTTCCTTATCCCAAAAGAAGTAAGCAAGGCTGATTTTCTGGAGGAGGTGCATAAATTCCTCCTGCTTCCTGCTTCAGCTGTGCAGGTTCTTGTGTACAGCTGTTTCTCTGTCCCCAGGCAGATCAGCTGTTTACTGCCTATGGCTGCATGGCACACCTACTGCTTCTACCAGGGAGAATTAGTAAAGGCAGTAGATGCTATTTTTTGTTTGTTCAGGATTTTTTTGCTCTTCATTATTCCTCTATCTACTTTGAACTTCTGCCAGTACTTTACAATAGGGTGTTACATGCTTGTCAGGCAAGTTACTATACTAATTTGTGAAACAGTTCTAAGCAGGACTATCAAAACAGGACTTTTTTTCTTCTCCCCC
>VWZG01000859.1:753615-769898 GCA_013396735.1 Grallaria varia
TTTTTTTTTTTGCTCGCCTGTTTCTTTCATAGCTAAGTTCTGAAAATGGTTACATGCAAAATTGTCCTTAGTTTTTCTCGTCAAAGAAAGCTAAACTTTTACTAGAAAGAAATCACCTACATTCTGTTGGTGTAGAGGGAGTGAGTGGTTACTCAGTTTGTATCACCATATGATCTATAATAACCCCTTTAAAAAAAATCAAAAACGCTTTTTATTCCTACCAGTTATACTTAGATGGCAAGGGTTTACAGCTCAATGATGATCAAATGTGTACTTTGATTAAATAAATACATAAATAAGTTTGTTGATTCTGGTACCTGTTTTCAGGTATATAATGTAGGCCCTAATGCGTATAAGAAGAACTGTTTATGTTTGTTTGCCTTTCTGAAAGTGTTTTCTGTGCTTGATTTGTTATGGATTTCATGGTCAGTCAGTTCTGCAGAGCCAATTCCCAGGGAGGATGAGGGGTCAGTGTAGGGCTGAGCTCATGCACCTTTTGGGAATGAAAATGACCTTTACAAGCAAACTTTGCATTACAGTGAAAGTATATATCCTACTGTGCAAACTGGGTACATTTTTATTGTATGTTGGCCTGTATTTTTGAATACAGTAGAAATAATTTTCACATCCAGAAAGACTCAAAAAACTTGTATTTCCAGTGTGTGTCAGCAGGAAGAAAAAGGGGAAAGGCATAAGGACTGGAGATATCTTCTATATATTTTTAAAATTATATTTATATTTATTTATGTATTCCAAGAAAAAGTGATTAGATTACATGAATTCTCTTAAGAATCTGTTCCTCTTTCTCTCCCACCATATCAATTATGCATTCAGGTGCCTGCAGTATATATACTTCCCGTACTGAGAAAATGACCCAGAGGATATCTACATTTTCCTTGGGAAAAAAAAAGAAAAACAAAGAAATATAGTGTACCTCAAGATACTTTATACTTTGCTGAGATTGGGTGGTGATGTACTCAGTTGTAGGTGATGGGAAAGAGAAGTTGCTGAAAATAAACTCAGGACTGAAGGACCGTAATGACCAGCAGAAATGAAAAGAAAAAAAAAAAAAAGAGAAAATATTACAAATATTATAATGATGCTTAAATTGACTGTCCTCTGCTTTAACAGCTATGGCTAGCCTTTCTCCAACACGTTTTTAATCACAAACCACAGAGGAAGACAGAAAATCCTTTAATTATATTCTGAATTCATGGAACCGTAATCTCAGATTAATATATTCACAGCTTAATATTTGTTTTTATGGGGTAAAATAATCTTCTCCAGAATAAATTATGTGTTTTTTCTTCATTGTAGAAAAGTGGACCAGGATTTTTAAAAAGCTGAGGTTAGAAAAATGCCTTTGAGTGTAAAACAACAACAGATGTCTGATGATTCCATGGGAACTTATTGCCATTCACTCTAAAACTCTTCTTAATATAATTTAACATAAATAACTCAGAATAAGTAAAATAGAGTATGAAAAATGTCGTTTGACAGAGATAAAGTTATAAAGTAGTTTAAAGTGGTGTCAGGATTTTACTAGTTAAATTAAATGTTTACAGCAATTATAAGGATGTTTCATCTGAAGAGAAAGGCACATTGAAGTTTTTATCAAATATTTGTATCGGCATAAACACACAATTCACCTTTGCAGTCACAAACAGGAATATATAACAATTGTATTCTAAGATGTTGCATTAATATTGTGTTGTATATGAAACAACAAGTCTTATTGCTTTCAAGAAATCCTATTACATTTAAGTTCAGGCAGTGATGCACCATGCTCTAGAGCATCAGAACAAATTTTTTCATTAGAAACCATGTACATTAAGTATTTTTCCTATATTGAGGGATATTGAAAGTGCTGTAAATGAGAATAGACTAAGACAGAAGGAAACAAAAGTAAGAGTCTAGGGAAATAGCTCATTTTACGTTATGAGTTGAAAGAAAATTAAATTACGTATATTTAAAGGTTAGGCGTCAATTAAAGTTTCATTTCTTTCTGCCTTTACAAATTATAATAAATGGTTAATGACTAACAATTTTCCGCTGTACATTATTAACTCATGATGCAAATGGTAAACTTAGGTGAATATAGTAAGAAAATTTAGCATCTATGATTTCCTAATTTTTTCTGAATGCTTTCAAAGGAAGTGTAAAATTTTATTACTTGCATTTTAAAATAGTGAAAAAGTTTGTTACAGGACTAGAAATACCTGATTTGGGTTACAAGACACTGAGATTTGCATTAAGAGACAGGCTAGAGTTCAATTGTACTTTCTGACTTTGTTGATAATATCTACAGTTATTTATATTGATTGTTAAAGTGTTTACATTGATTTATATATTTCATGTATTTAAAAGACTTTTTTTTTATGCTTTTTTTTTATTTCCTTGGTGAGATACTGAAATACCACTTGAAGAGTTGAAAACCAGTTTAATTTTTCTGCTTTTATCTTCCCCTACAAGAGATAGTGATTTAGAACCCAGTATGAGGAATTCTGCTATTAATTTTAGGGACTATTGTTGTTACCCTCAAGTCTACGAGACTGTTTGCTAGAGAATAGTACGCTGTGTTTCCTGAATAAGTCTCTTATGCCTAGATCCACTTGGATCTAAGGAAAATATGGGTCAATGGTTGAGTGCTGACTTTAGAGACCAGCTCCTGGTCTTTGGGCTTCATCTGCCTTGATTTAGGTACCCAAAGTTTTCATGAGCCTTGTGGTTTCTGTAGCTCTTATTTGGAAAAAGTAATCAGTGTTTCCATACCAGTCAGGATGAGGTATGAAACTGCTATCGAGCTATTTTAGAGATTGTTATGTTCCAGAATATGCTATATTGTGTCCTTTGATGATTTTTGAGTTAAATACATATTTAGCTTCTATTTCTTTTTTGTTTTAGTGTCTTTTTTTCCCCCTAACTCAGACCTAACCATATTGTACAATTTTAACTCTCAAAAGGGTGAAGCAATCCACTTTCGTTAGGAATAAATGCGAACTATAATGGAATATACTACAAGGGATGTAAAATCTTGAAAGAAAACAAAAAAAAAATTTCCATATAATGCCTTAAAATAATTCTTAATGCAGGGTTCCATTTTCCTAGTTCACAAAAAAGGAATAAACTGCGTTAGAACTCTTCAACGCACTTTTCAGCTTCAAGGGATCGAGTTGAATAGGAGTCTTTTTACCTGGATTATCACTGCCTGGGTATTGAAATCATGTTCCTTGTGAACTGAAATTTCATCTTTGGTAACAAAGGGAATGGACAGAGATTTTTAGAAGTTAGCGCTGTTATTATGAAGCCTCTTCCTATCTTAACATTAAACTACTGGAGCCCAACTTTGGCACAACATTGTTTTGACAATGCTTAAAACAAACACTTCACAATAGCTGTAATGTAAGAATATGATAGCTATTCATTAATAGCTTACTTTGCTTTTAGTATACCCTAAAATTTAATCCTTAAGGACATAAAAAGGAGCTTATTTAGTATTGCTTTTAAGATATTTATTGTATCACAGAGAAAGTCTGGTTCCAACTGTTGTCGGCTGCTGTGCCACCAGACGGTCGATTCCCAGGAATATTAAGTAAGAGTGGCTGAAAATGTGCAAGACTCACAGAGGTACACACACAGCTCTTAGTTACAAAGAGAAACAGCTCAAAAACTGAAAAAGAAGTGGAAAAGAACATGTAAAAACTAGAAAGAGAGCAAGTCCGGAAGCTGAAAGCGGATGAAGGAAAATGCAGTTGAGTTTCCTTGCTCATTCAGGTGACTTTGGCATATGTACTGTTGGAGTACTAGGCAAATGAACTGAGTTGGTGAGTTGGTGTCTTTTACTGTAACATCAACGTCTATAGAAAAGGAACAATCATTTTTAATATGATTTCTGTTTAGATTTGTATCAGACCAATGTTTTGTATCCCCCAAAAGCTTCCAGCCTATTTGAGAATGATTTTTCTGTTTCCTGATACCTATGCTTTATTCATTTGATGATAGATCAGGCTTGTACTGTAGAAGATGAGGAAGGAGCAAGTTTGGTCAAAGCCAAATACCTGAGGTATTGAGGCATGTACAAAATTTTGTATAGTAAATATATGATTTTTGCAGCAAGCGGGATAACACCATGAGGAAACAGGATCTGCCACGCTGTTTCTGGAGACAGAGCATGTTCTCTGTAAATTTTCACAGCTCAAATTGCAGAGATAAGCATGAAATGAAAATTAAAATGACCAAATATGGCTGCAGCCTTGAAGAAAGTTTGCTCATGTGTGAGCATTTGGTGAGCACAGGTTCAGCAGGAAGTTAGTGTCCCAGAAATGTAGCCTGACATCCCATAAAATATGATTATGCTTATTGCGTAACAACATCTAAGATTGTCTGGCAGAATCAAAGCTTAAAGATCACACTTGTTTAATCTGCATGTAGCAGCTAATAGAGGTAAGGTTGCAAACGTTATTTTCTCCATCTCTTCAGCAGTGAGGTTACATACAGGTTTTACAGAGGTGATTGAAAAGCTACACCTAGGATCGTGTGAAAATGTGAAATGGAGCATTGATTAAATAGTTGTATTTTAAGTGGCATGAATATCCTCATTTCTTCTCTCTCCAGTCCTCTTTCCAATGAAGTTCAGCACTTTTACCGTCTGACTATTGAAACTCTTCAGAGAAAGCAGCACTTCTTTGGTAGTAATCAGAGGCCTGAACGGCGTGGGATCGCTTCCCTGCTTTGGCAGGTTCTCAGATTAAAAGGCAGTCGAATTTATTTATTTTTTTTTCTGGGTCGTCTCCAATTATAATATGTCTGAAAAGTAGTTTAGGATAAAGTCTTCAAAGAGAGGTCCAGGCTGCAGTCAGAAACATTATTTTGAATGGCTAGCAGTGTGACTTGAAGGACAGGCACAAACTGAGGAGATTTCAAAGGACTGGGAAAGGTCACAGTGGGGAGAAGGGGCTTACAGGGAGAAAGGACAGAACAGAAGGATGAACTGCAGAGGTGAAGAGGACAATAGGTCTGCGGAATATAATACATAGTGAGAATTGAATCCATAAAAGATGGAAAGCAACACTGGAATAATAAAGATATACTACCTGTGCACTGCAAAGTCTGATGAAAAATTAAAGGGGAAATTCTTTCAAAAAAGTCTATTTGAAGACAAAGTGTGGATATAGAGAAAAATTTTGTAGAACATGATCAGAAAGCTTAAAAAACATGGGTGGAAAAAATAAGAGGGAAGTCTCTGAAGTAATATAATTGACAAGGTTGACAGCCTCCTAACCAAACCGAAGAAGATAATGAGCATGTGGAGTTACATATTTTTAAATCTGTTGAACAAATGTAATACTTGAGAATGCAAAATGCATTAATGAGCTTATTTGCAATGCCACTGACCATGGAAAATTTTAGAATAGAAACTAAGCTTTTCTGACAAATATTGCAGGAAAACTAAAGCAAAACATCTTTGCTTTGTAAGAGCATAATTCTTACAAAGAAGTTAGATGACTGATTTTTGAAATATGTCAGTGTCAATTAAGTAGATCAAAATGCTAAATAAAGCACAGATATTGAAAAATAGTCATTCCAAGTACTTGCTTAAAGTTTCCTCATACAACTGAGGAATTAGGCACAGCACACTAAAAAAATATGATTAATCTAAATTACATTTCAAAATATAATTTTTTAAAGCTGAAGAAGGATTACCATTAAGCAATTTTATTTTCTGTGACTTTGCCACTGGTTTTGAGAAATATTAAAACTTGTTATGATGTTATTTGTTGAAGACAGTAGACATTGGTGCATGTCATGTCTCAGAGAAAGATACAGGGTATTTTCTCTTTTGGTATGGATCTCAAATCACCGAGGCCAGTTAAAGGCTAATTTTGATGGGTATGGCTAGAGTGTAAAGATGGAGACAGGCTCTTTTTAGTGTTCCTCAGTGGCAAGCAATGGACAGAAACTGAAACAGAGCTTGTGAGGAGTCTCTGTGGTCTTTCCTCAGATACTGAGGTGGCACTGGGACTTGTTTACATACATAGGTGATATATGGTGTATGTTTTTCTTACTAGAATTAACCTATCAAAATCCATCAACAAATATTTGTGTTCTTAGGAGGCTTAGAATTGCAAACTGTCTTCAACGAATGCAGATGAAATTGGATATCCAAGAGGTATTTATACCAGCAGTATCTGGTTAATCAATCTTAAAACAGTTGAGCGTGTTTGGTATTAAATGAAATTGATACATAATATTTACAGTGACATCAATCCCTTGTTTCATTTTAAGAACTTTCAACTTGACCTGTGCCTTTTTTTATCTCATTGCCTTTGGAATCACAATGGAATCTAAATACAAAGATAAGGCTAAGTATTTGTAGGTTTTTTCAAACAAAGGTGAGCTTATGTGCTGATAAAGTGCTATTCACTCTTGTCCCTTTTACTTGATTTTTTTCTTCTTTACAAGGTGCCTAAACTTTTAACTACTCTTAAAAATTATTTGCTCACTTAATCTTCTTATAGGTAATACCAGTATATAAAGTGAAATTGTTTGAGCCTTCCTAGTCATCCATTTTTGCTCCCTTTGCCTACTTTAGTCTCTATTTTTTATCCACATTCTTAAAGTACCTAATTTTGATTGAAAATGTTCTTAATCTCCCGACTCTGCATATCTCAATCATATTGCTGTTGATGGTTTAGCCTCCTTAATGGTTATAAATATTTAACACTGGCTGCCATTACACTAATTAGTGGTATATGCTCTAATCATTTCATATGTGGACTCTTAAAAATTTTTCCGCTTTAATAATTGACACTTAAAAACTGTTAAAAAAACCACCATAAAAATCTGTTCCATGAATAACTTTTTGCTATTGTGCCATCTCTCAGCTGAGCCATCTACCAGTACAACCTCAAGATATTAAAGGTACAACTTTATATGTAGAATCCAGCTTCTCTTTCTCAGTAGCCAGCTGGAGGTATAAATGTTAAAGCACATAAATATCTCAACAAGATAGGTTTGAAAGTTGTGCAGTTTGTAGGCTTCCTTTGAGAACACACGCGGAATCAGTCTGGAGGAGAAAAGACAACGCAGAAAGAGCCGTGCCTCACCAACACCGCCTAGGGAGACTTTCTGCTGTGCCTTTTGCAACTGGACTTGCCTATCTCGCATCGGCCTCTTTAGCCACCAGCGCGCTTGCAGCAAGCGTGGCTAGAGCCCTTCCCAAATCTTCATTCACGAAGCCTGGCCATGACTCACCCGCTATTAACACAGCAGCTCAGGCTGACACAAGACCGTGGATGTGCGTGGGCCAACAGATACACTTGCATAGCACTCAGTCACACACATGAAGTGGAATGAAGCAGCTGTTGATACAGAAACTTTGATACAAAAGCAACAAAAAGTTATCTGAAAGCAGGATGATTCAATGGTCACTTGCATAGCACTCAGTCACACACATGAAGTGGAATGAAGCAGCTGTTGATACAGAAACTTTGATACAAAAGCAACAAAAAGTTATCTGAAAGCAGGATGATTCAATGGTCTTGCTGAATAGATGTACCCTGATGAGGTTTTATATGTGTTTACATATTTTCTATGAGTTTCGCAGTCTTTCCACATAGTAGTACCTGCGGAATCTAATGGGAACTAGTTGGTAATTACTGCATGTAGGCAGCACGGCACTAACATTCTGCAAGATGATCATCACCCCTTGCCCACCAGGAGCCATCCATCAGAACCTTATCTGAAGCTGTTTGCTTTATTTAAACTATCGAGTGCTTCTATTCTTCCATGTAAATAGGATGAGCTTGTTCTGGATCTGCTTCTATTCTTCCATGCAAATAGGATGAGCTTGTTCTGGATCCGCTTTTTGTGTTGTTTTAAGTGTCTGCCTGACACTTAAAAATACCAGTGAGAAAGTAGTCAGTGGTTTGTTCCTCCATGTTTGCCTTTCAAAATCATTGCTGACCTTTAATAACTGAACTCAAGCGGTTCTTTGCATAGCCTGCTTTACTGAGCCTCGGCACCTTACCTCTGTTTGGTGAGATAAAGCAAGCAAACATAATTTTCCCCTGTTAGGAGTTGGCAAAAGCCAGCTGGGTTTCTCAGAGGAGCCATGTGGTAGGGGTGGGAGATCTGCAAGGTCGTGACGGGAGAGCAGGCAGAGTCTGTGGTCAGAAATGATGGTAATATATCACATCACAGGCATTTTGGAGGGATCCAGGATACCTCTTGAATTTCATATGCAATTATTTGATGCATAGGTTTTTCTGCTGTCTTTTCTAAGATTTCAGTCTTTCAAGAATCCCTGTACAGTGTCAGATCATGAATTTTGCATGACTTTTTTATCTTCATTCCCTAATATTGCACTTTACTAAGACACAAAGACCTTATGAAATCAGAGCTATAAGTGCCATTTCAGTGTGGCTTTGTCAGGTGGCAATTTCAGTTACCTACAAATAGTTGTGAGACAGGAACTATCTGAAGTTATATATTTCAGCTACCCTAGAACTTTATGTCAAAAGGATGAAGAGATTGTGCTCAAGAGAGAGTGACTTCTTGGGGAAAGGCTGAAATGGTAGAATGAATCTCCACATAAAACAATGACAGTTGTAGATGTTTCCCATTCATTTCAATGACCCTATTTCATTTCAATGACCCTATTTCAATGTGTGCAATGAAATAAAAAGGGAACGAACAATATCCTGTTAAAGCCCTTCTTTAAAAGCATCTTTTCAAACTAACAAGTTTACTTCAGGCTTCTTTATGAATGTAAAAGTTAACAAGCACACACAAACACATGTCNAGTGAGCCTACCACCAGGTACCTAAAAAGTGAAATCCAAGTTGTCTTTTAATACCAGGATTGATGAGGCACAAAAAAGAAAGAATCTATTGTGACCCACAGATCTTATGCTTTAGTTTTCAGGGCTGACAGAAGAAAAAAATCCTTCACAGATATCAAACAAAAGCGTATAGCTGGGATTTGTTTGATTTCTTAACATACTGACTAGGTTGCTAGTCACCCTCAACTCTCAAATCATGATCAAAGTTTAATATAGGTTTTGTATCATTTTAATGAAACATTTCACAAGAAAACTCCACCAAAATCAAAATTGTAACAAACCCACAGAAGATCAAATGGCAAAAGTTCTATAGAGATGGCAGAGAACATTTTTTAAATTACGCTCCTACAATATTATGGAAAGTTACACATTTCAAAAGCACCTACTTTTTACTAGGCAACTTAATCCTAGTTTCAAAGCCCTTAAGGAGCCTTAATCACATGGATTTTCAATAACACTCGGGGCTAACATACACAAGGAAGTTGCTTGCAGGCTGTATGTTCCCAAACCTCAGCTGCTATTCAGTAATTGCCTTCACTCGGCAGTAATTGTGATTTAGTCCACAGCACATGCGCGGCCATCAAAGATAATTTGTCCCACAACTAGAAAGCCAAAAGGACCTGACACACGATGGAGGTAGCTGTTGCCAACGCCACCGGTATCCAGTAGTTTCTCTGCCTGCCTTGTTTGCATATACTGAGCACAATTCTAAACAATTTCCATTCCGAAAGTGCAAATAGGTACCAGGTAGGACCCTCTAAAGGCATGCATACTCCTTATAGTACCAATACATATGTATCTTTAATTGCTTTTAAAAAGCAGGATTTAAAATTATATTTATTTATTGCATAAGTGCATTAATGTTTCCTTTTCAACCAAATATTTTACTCACTCTGTTGGAAAAGGAAGAAATCCTTACCCAAGAATATACGCACCATGCAAAGTTGCATTTTTATCTAATGTGGAAGATAAATTTTCATACTGTTTAACATAGATTGCTTAAATCTGTAATATTAAAAAAAGTCCATACAAGTTTTGAAGTGCAAATGTCCAAACTTTAAAAATATCCCAAAACTTATTTAATTCATTAACTAAATTAAATTTTATTAAAAATGGTCCAATTTTATAAGTTAGCAAAAGAAAGTTTAGACTGCAAAGAAAAGGAAAAAATCCCCAACTTCTTTCCACTATGAGTTACAAAAAATCATGCTTTCAGCAGGCTTTTAGCTACAAAAGCAAAAATAGGAGCATTGAAGGTTTTATGGTGTTTGACTCTGTGATTGATGCTACAATCTGTGTGTTTTATTGTGGAAAATAATGCTAATGATGAAATGGCAGGCTTAAGAATCATCAAAAACAGTGGGGAAACAAAAAACATTAAAGTAGATCGTCCTGTTTCAATATAAGGAATTTATAAATATTTTTTCCATGTGATTTTTTAAGGTTCATTTTTGCAATGCTATTACAACAGCTATTTCAGTTAAGAAAATGTTTTAATTGCATTTTTTTAATGGATTCTGAGTGTGTTGGGTTTTTTTGCATCTATGTCACATCCAGTTTTGATGCTGTCTCTGATTTAATGTCCCAGAAATCACATCAGTGAGGAAAAGGAATAGAGATATGTAGTTTTCTTTCTAGTGCAGATCCTTGAATAATGGTAAAAATGCATTCCAGAAAGGCAAATAATAATCAAGTACTCAAATTAAAAGTCTTAAAGCACTCATCTTCCTGCATGAGAAACAGACTTTGGGAGTGGAGTTTGCAAATTTTTAGCCTGTCACTATCAGTCAGGGGGCAAAAATGGAGATTTGGCTTCCATTTACCACTTTGCTGCCTCAGTTGGTGTGAGAGATGGTTGCACTCTGCGTGAGCAGGATTCCAAATTCCTGCCCAGCCACAACTGAATTTTTCACAGAGACTTAAAACTTGCCTTCACACAAGACAGTAAACCAATTTTTAGATCTCTGCTTCTCCCATGTATTTATAGAAGGAGTTAGAAAGTCAAGGTGTGTCCTTAAATCTCCATTGAAATTCAAAGAGGGGCAAGTTGCAGAAACAGCTTTCTGAGGAGTGATTTCCAGGGTGCTGGTCGTGGTGGTGTCAGCCTTACCCCCAGGAGCCCTTGCAGGCTCCATCCTTGCCTGACCCGAGCCTTTGCATCAGCAACAATTAGATTAATTGCAGTTTCTAGAGAAAAGCAGGGGCTTTAAATGCAGAACGCTTGACGAGTTCTTGTAGTGGTATGACAGGGAAGCTGAGATGAGCCCGTGTGTGTTTTGGTAGGTGGCTGGATGACAGTAATTGATGTGCTGTCGTGGTTGTCAGCTATCTCTCAGTTTAAGCATATGGCATCTGACCCAGCAAACGGCCCAGCGATACGTCACTGTCACCGTCGGGGTGTGTCTTTTCTCACTGCATGGGGTACCTGATGAGACACCAACATCAAATTACAGTAGGCCTGGGAGCTGATTCTCCTCTTGATTAATGACACTAATTGAAGTTAAAGTCTGTGCACACATCAAGGGCAGAACGGAACCTTCTCAATTTGTCTCTTTCTACACAGCTGACGCCCACTCTTTGTGGAGAAGTTCCAGCGAATGTAGGCTTACAAACATTTACAGTTCCTGCGTTCCTGCCATGGGATGTTAATAAATCCCACCATCATATCAATTTTGATGGGAGATATTTGTGCACTACCCTTTTTTTTTTCTTTTTTTTTAAGGAAAAGCTCTGGGATCATACATATTTCATTCTGCTGGGCATCTCTTAAAAACAATCCCAAGCTTTCCTAATGATAATGGGGTGATATCTTAAATACTAACTGGCTGTGCTGAAACTCAACACTTTGGATCAGAGTTATCAACATACAGAACAGTTTTCAAACTTGTCAGTAAGAACCGATCATGTTTTGTGTTCTGTTTGTGGGTGATTTACTAGGTTTTTTTGTTATTGATGGAGAAAGTGCAAGTCTCCGTATTGATGTTTGGTTATGACTGGAAACGTGGAACAAATGCAGTAATTGTTCCGAATTTATAAGAAAAGTGAGCTATTGTGGCTCAAAACAGATGGAACTAATATTGCTATTGCTTGGTTTTATGCTACTTAGGAGAATCCAGGTAACTAACAATGATCTGTTATTTGAAAGGAAACAATGAATAATGTCTGGGGAGCTTGAAATGCTTGCTATTGTACAGTTCATGTCTTCTTCACAAACTTGCTTTTTTATTGTAGTGAGCAGTGAAAGGGCTTTCATAAAACTTTATGAGAGTTTTAAGTTTGGTCCTGTTTAAAATACGAACTCACAACTGCTATTAGTGTAAGCAAAAAACCCTAGAACTACTTAAGAGAAAATATTAATTACTTCTTAACCACTCAAAAATACATCCTTTTGATCTTTTTTTTTTTTTTTTTCCTTACCCAGAGGAACCCCAGATTAATGTGAAGCCTGTGTAGACTGCAAATGTGAGGTCTTCTAAAGGCATTGTTAAACTGGAGCTCTACAAAAAATCATGGTTTACAACCACGGTCAGAGCAAGAATTTTGCACTCTGAGGGTGACTGAATCCTGACACACGTTGCTCAGAGTCTGTGGAGTCTCCTTCCTTGGAGATATTCCCTCCCAGACTCAGCCATTCTGTGAATCTGTGAGTTATATCCAACATGTTTAAGAATAAACATTTTACCTATTAAGGGCCACTTCCCCCAGCTCCTTTGATAGCAAGAAAATCTGCGTAGGAAGAGGCTTATTATAAGCATTGCATTTGAAAGAGGAAAAATGTATGCTATATGTTATTTCAAGTCCTTCATGATGTAAGCACAGTATTATTTCAAACCTATGGCCATTCTGTTTAAATTTCCATTTTTTAAGAACAGGAGGGATTGATGTTCTCATATTTACTATAAAAAAGTGCATGTTGTTTTACTTATTTCCATAATATCCCTATCCTGACTGATTAGAGAAGAACATTAAAAACTAAAACTAACTTTGATTTTAGTGGTTTAAGTAGTGAAAAATTAGATTTCTGTAAGTATTTAATTTCACCAGTATTTTTGGTACTGTTTTCAGGACTACCAATTGTTCTTGAAAGTCGTTGAAAAGCTTATTAATGCTCTTTCTACAAGGCAGATCCAAATGTGGGACACTATTTTAGTAATACTATCATTAGTAATGACATTAGTACTAGTGCATAGTGATAACTTCTCAGGTTTAGTGTGTTAATATGCCCCGCATACAGCTTTTTTCTGCTGCTTAAAAAGGAGAATTTTAGATTTCCACATACCTGAATGTTGGTTTGGGATTTTTTAGTGTCTGTGTTAGGAAGAGATTCAAACTGGTATTGTAAAGATCACCAGGTGAAAGAGGAAGTGGAGTTGAAGGAAGTTTTGTGAGTGACAGGAAATGTGTCCATCGTTAGGATGTCTGGGTTCTTTGTCAGATAGTTAAGGTACAGTTACTATATATAAAAAGTTAAAGTTTATTAGAAATACTTTTGTAATAAGATTTTAGTTAGAACTTTACCCAAGTTTTTTTTCTTTAAAGTCACTGGAAACTCTTTGGCTACTTGATTTACTTTTTTTTTTACAGACTCCTGTAGTGGCAAGACTTAAAAGAGTTTGAAAGTTAAAGTCCTCTGTATTATTGGGCCTGAATAGCTGGACAACATTGAACCCGAACACTGGGAAATGTGAGTGAATGGACGTGGGTAGGAATTGTCCAGTTTTCATTAGTGAAGCCAAGAATAGTATTAGTACAGCAGAACTCGATAAAATAAGGTGCCTTATTCAGAGTAGTCTGTAGTCCTGTCTGTTTAAAGAGCCTGTATCTATCAACCTTGCTGTAGGACAATTAAGTGGCAAGAAAAATAATCACCATGCCTGCTGCTAAGTTTAGTAATATAACCTCATTCAAACCTAAGCCAGAGATAAGTGCCCTGAAATGCCTAAAACAGCAATAGTGTCCCTTGGGTTTGTAGCGCTCTGCTTTTGCCTTTAAAACAGATGGAAATCCGTGCCCTGCATTTTTCACAGAGATGGGCTGATTATCTGGCCATGGGAGCCAGGGGTGTTTCAGTGGTTCTAGGAGGGAAGCAGAAGGCAATGTAGAGGTTGCAAGGAGACTGTATCCATCAAATTGCTTCTTTCACATCAGCGCATATTTAGACAGGCAGTGTGTTGGCACTTTGAATTACTGCTTGCTGCTCACCAGCAGAGGTTATATTGCCCTATGCATGTATGATTACACAAAAGCATTGGTTCCCATGGTGGCTATAAATCAGTTTTTCACATTGTAAGCTGGTAAGGATTATCTGCTCCAGGAAGTTAGTATGTGATACAGAATGGAGTAAAATTACTTTACCGGGCAGTTAAAATTATAGCACAAGGGCACATGGCTGTAGGATTCCTTGTGAGGACTTGTTAACCCATCTCCACTGACAATTGCAGGCTGACCTTTCATAGGCTTCAGGCGGGCAAGCCCTGCAAGTCTGATACACCAACGTGATGTGTGTCTGGATCCACGGTGCTAGACATGAGCTAATATTTGTTACACTGAAAGAAAATTCATAACATTCATGGTCACATGGCTGCTAAGTCTGAGCGGTCCTACATTATGCAACCAATTTACTCAGAAAAGTCTCTAATAACTTCTGTTTTGAGCCCTGTTCTGTTTTAGGGAACCAAGTATCAGTTGGAAATAGTGCACTATAAATTCAAATCCAATTTACTGAACGTCAGGTTTTCCCACACCAAGTAGAGCTTGGTTGGTTTAGGTTAGTTTTATTTTGAATGGGTTTTTATATCATCTACAGTATCTCTATGTGGATGAGGCAGGTTCAAGAAAGGCAAAACCCCTTATAGTTAAATGATAATACAAAGAGAAATACAAAGCAAGGTGTTCTGCCTCAAAAGCTCCAGTGAGAAGTACAATAGAAAAGCATAAAAACTGTAGGAGCACAAATGTAAAAGGGAAATTGGAAAATAAATGAAAACTCGAGGAGCAATTAGCTAATATTAGAAAGAACATTGATAAGTATTTCCAAAGCAAGAAACCTTTTGGTTCTGTTGCAGAGTTAAGGAAGCAATTATAGATGATGAAAACATTACAGAAAAATACTTGATTTTTTTACACAATTGAAAACAAACATCCTTCTTCATTCTCTTAGAGAAAGGGCAACAATAACAGCAAAAAAAAAAAAAAAGCAGGGAAGAGCTATTAATATCCAAAGATAGGGAATTTTTAATTGGGTTTTTTTTTTTGGTTTTTGGGGGTTTTTTTGCCTCTCTAAGCTCTGAAGGAATGCAGAGGTCAAACAGCTTTTGGTACATGGATCAGTGACATCCCACCAAGAATGAAGTCACTGGCATGACACTCACAAAGAGGACTGGGATTAAATTTGCACAGAGGACCAAAGACCGATAAAGAAAACATACAGAAAGAGGTTACAACTCTTGAAAGAACGTAAAATCACAAATGGATGTTTTTTTCAAGACTAATATTAAAAAACTGAATGTTCTTAATAAGAGGAGGGATAATAGATTTAATATGAGGGACAAAAGCAGTTAAATATGAGGAATAATCTCCCAAGGGAAAATGATGCTCCTATCACGCAACACTTTTGTAACTGGGTTTTGTAACAGGTTCCCAAACATACTATACTAAAGGGAAATGTGAAATGTACAGATACTTTTCCTTCTTGACAACCTAAGCACTTCTGTTGTGTGTAGCACTTACACACATGCAGTGATCCACATGCATAATTTACTTACCGTGTACAAAAATGAGCCACAAGTGCTTTTTAGTAAGAGAGTTAATCAATGTATTGTCTCTCTTTATTGTGAAAGGGATGCTGTGTTGTTGACTTTAAGGCCATCCAGGACTTCATCAGCTTTATTCTTTCAAAGATATTGTCTGAAGAACAGACTTGCCTAGATCATTTACTGCATATAATTTGAATCTGCCCAAATGATGTTGACATCGATGATCAGATAATTATGTACTTATCGTGTTTCAGATGTTTTTCGTACAGCATTGATTATTTATTTCTTTTGGGGCACAAAATCTAGTCTCGCTTAATTTGTTTTCAATGAATCAGATTATGCCAATGTCATAATCCTAAAGACCAAATATTTCTGAGGAATTTTCATGTTCTCCTTTTGTTCAATTAACCACATTTAATCTTTGTTTTTTCAACTGCCTATCACAGAAGAGTAAGATTTCAGGACTGACTACTATTAGCCAAATTCTTTACTTTCCCAAAATAAAAGGAGTTTTTTTCTTACACTAGTTAGAGTAAGAACTTAAGGAACTAAGGAAAATGCCAGCAATTATGAGAGGGGAAAACGTAAGCATGGCTCAACAACTAAGACTCAGATAAAGATTACAGAACATTTTGTGCCTTATGCATCTAACCAAATGGACTTATTTTTTTATTTTTTAATTAATT
>VWZG01000861.1:314-11772 GCA_013396735.1 Grallaria varia
ATGGGATGGGATGGTGGGGAGGGGGGCTCGCCTGACCGTGGTGGGTTATCACGCCCGTCCTCTTGGCCAGGCCAAGATTCTGAGCCTCCTCCCACCGGGATATCCGCCGGCACTGTCGGGAGCATCTGCCTGGCCCTGCTGCTCTTCCTCCTCCTCGTCCTCGTGTGCGGCCCCCCCGCCTACAGGAAGCTCCGCAAGAGAAGTGGGTGATCCCCCTGGATCCGCATCCCGCGCCTGTCCCACACCTGCCCCATTATCCCCAGATCTCTGCCATTATCTCTAGACCTGTCCCATCATCCACAAGCTTGTCCCATTATCCCCAGCCCTCTCCCATTGTCCCCAGACCTGTCCCATTATCCCCAGACCTCTCTCATTATCCCCAAACCTGTTCCATTATCCCCTGACCTGTCCCATTATCCCCAAACCTCTCCCATTATCCACAAGCTTGTCCCATTATCTCTAGACCTGTCCCATTATCCCTAAGCTTGTCCCATTATCCCCAGATCTCTCCCATTGTCCCCAGATCTCTCCCATTATCCCCAGACTTGTCCCATTATCCCCAAACCCCTCCCATTGTCCCCAGCCTGTCCCATCCTTCTCAGACCTGTACCCTTGTCCTCAGAACTCTTCCCTTATTTCCAGGCCTGTCCCATTATTCCCAGACCAGACCTATTATCCCCAAGCTTCTCCCATTGTCCTCAGACCTGTTCCATTATTCCCAGATCTATCCCATTGTCCCCAGACCTCTTCCCATTATTCCCAGACCTATCCAATTATTCCCAGGCCTATCCCATTATCCCCAAGCTTCTCCCACTGTCCCCACACCTGTCCCATGGCTCCTAAACCTGTCCCATTACCCCCAGATCTTTTCCATTATTCCAAGCCTGTCCCGTTATTCCCGGATCTCTCCCATTATCCCCAGACCTCTTCCCTTATTCCTAGACCTGTCCCATTATTCCCAGATCTCTCCCATTATCCCCAGACCTCTCCCATTATCCCCAGACCTCTTCCCTTATTCCCAGACCTCTTCCCTTATTCCTAGACCTGTCCCATTATTCCCAGACCTCTCCCATTATCCCCAGACCTGTCCCATTATCCTCAGACCTGTCCCATTATTCCCAGACCTGTCCCATTATTCCCAGACCTCTCCCATTATCCCCAGGCCTGTCCCATTATCCCCAGACCTCTTCCCTTATTCCCAGACCTGTCCCATTATCCCCAAATCTCTCCCATTATCCCCAGACCTCTTCCCTTATTCCCAGACCTGTCCCCTTGTCTTCAGAACTCTTCCCTTATTTCCAAACCTGTCCCATTAGCATGTCCTGTTATTCCCAGACCTGTTCCATTATCCCCAGACCTTCCCTCATTCCCAAGCGTATCCCATTATCCTCAGGCCTGTCCCACTGTTCCCAAGCCTATCCCATGATCCCTAAGCCTGTCCCACATGGAATGGGCACAAAGAAGGGACTTGGGAAAAGGGGATTAAGCTCCGAGCAGACACAAAGGAGCAGCCGGAGCATCCAGAGGGGGAATTGCGGTGTGGGAGGGGATTATTTGGGATGACATATGGAGCTGGCGGAGAGGAAGGATCGGGAAGATCCTTGGGGAGACAATTCCCACTCTCCGCCCTCCTCTGCCTTCCAGTCTCCAAGAAAAAGCAGCGCCAATGGATCGGCCCCACTGGACTCAACCAGACAGGTGGGGAAAACCCCCTGGAATGCTGGGAGTGGGAATGGGGCTCCTGGGCATGGAATTGTGGGGCTGGGAGTGGGAATGGGTGTTCCTGGGCATGGAATTTTGGGGCTGGGAGTGGATATGGATTCCTGGGGGTGGGATTTTGGGGCTGGAGGTGGATTTGGGGTTCCTGGGAATGGGGTGCCTGGGGGTGGGATTTGTGAACCTGGGGGTGGACTTTGAGCTCCAGGGGGTGGATTTGGGATTCCTGGGAGTGGGAATTGGGAATTCCCAGGGGTGGATTTGGGATTCCTGGGAATAGGAGTGGGATTCCTGGGGGTGGATTTGGGGTTCCTGCGGGCAGATTCTGGGGTTCTTGTGGGCAGATTTTGGGAATCCTGTGGGCAGATTTTGGGATTCCTGGGGGTGGGACTTGGGATTGCTTGGGGTGGATTTTGGGATTCCGGGGTTGGAATTTGGGATTCTGGGGACGGATATGACTCACCCGTGAGATCCAAGCCTGGAGTGGGGCCCATTTCCCCTCAGGCCCATCCCAGGGCGGGTTCATTCCCACAAAACCCACCATTCCCGCCTCCCCCAATTCCCAAATCCCATTTACCTTCCAGTGTCCTTCCACCGCTCCAGCTCTGCTGCTCCGAGGCCTCGGACACAGGGAGGGGACAACGACTACGCTCAGCCCCCCTCCAAGAGCTCCCAGCTCTCCGCTTATCCAGGTAAATCCCGGAATCCGCGGCTCCTTTTCCAAGGATGAACCTCCCCCCGGGTATCCCACGAGCCACATCCATCCCTTCCACAGCCCTGGAAGGAGCGCTCCGACATTCCAACCCTCCGGATAACTCCTCCGACAGCGACTACGACCTGCGCTCCGCCCGCAGGGTCTGATTCCCGAAGGATTCCCAAAGGGATTCCCAAAGGAGCCATACTCGGCCTCCTGGAGCAGCTTTAGGGGGATCCCGGCATTCCAGGTTTTTTTTTGTAAGGTATTTATATGGATTTGAGAGGCCCTTTGGAGAGGGCTCATCGGCTTTTCCAGGTCTCCAAAGCGACGGATAAAGGGATGCAGGGAGGGTAAGAATGCTGGGAATGAATCCAAGGTATTTAATATCCAACGACTGTAATAAAACTGGGAATTTTGTACTGATTACACCTCGTGCTCTTCCTGCCCATATCCCGGAGTGATTCCTTAGGCCAGGAGGGAAAAGCAGGAAAGGAAAACCGGGAAACATTGTTTTTCCCTGTTTTATCCACCCAGAAGAGCCCCGGGAAAACGCATCCCTGAGGAAAGACAAACCTGGGAAAAGCAGGAAAGATGGACTGGAAGATGGTGATGGGAGAGGGGGAAAGGCTGGAATCCAAAGGGAATTGGTGTTGGGATGCCAGGAAGGGATAAAGGGATCAATCCGCCATTCCCAAAAGAAATCCCAGCTGTGACTCCCGTGTGGAATTCATTAATCCAGGTTTATTAATGCCAGGGATGGAATCGCTTCCCTGAAATCCCAAAAAGCCCCATCCTAGTCCATTAGTGATCATTCCTTAAAAATAACTTCCAGGGATCCGGGTGGGATTCGTGAGATAAAGTGCTGAGCAAAGCAAATCCCGTTCCCAGCAGTTGTCGTTCCCTCTTTTTTCCAAGTGTTTCCTGAGAAGGGGGATGTGAGGAACCCAGAAAAGGTCGGGAATACCAGACCGAGTGGATCCGGCCTCGGGCACTTCCAGGGACGGCGCAGCTGCAGCTTCCCTGGAAAATCCATTCCAGGGCCTTCCCACCCTCACAGGGAGGAACTTCCTCCCAATCTCCTGCCTAAACCCACCCTCTGGCAGTGGGAAGCCATTCCCCTTTATCCCGTCATTCCAGGTGCTTATCCAAGTCCTTTTCCTGTTCTTTTGGAGCCCCTTTAGGCTCGGGAAGGTGCTCTGAGGTCTCCCTGGAGCCTTTTCCTCTTTGGAATTCCCACCCCGTGGGGTTGCTCCTTCTCGCTGTATCCAGCCGGGAATCACCTGACTCCGACTCCCGGAATTCCCAGCATTCCACCCGTTCCTCACTCCCCAAAAAAAAAAGGAGGAAGCAGCAGAGGATGCTTTCTGGGAGTCCCGGATTAGTATCCAGGCCAAGCCGGCCGGGAAGGGCTCGGAGCCGGCGGGTGTCCAAAGGGTGGGGGAACGCCAGGATAGGGAGACTGCGCCGGGATGGGGAAACTTGGGAGAGGGGGTTGGGTGGGATAAGGACACTGCGGCCTTCCCGCTCCGGGAGGGATGTAGGGAGAGTATCCCACCCTGGGAGCAGGAGGAGAGGGACTGGGAACAGGATATGGCGCCGGCTGTGGAGCAGCCCGGGATGGGGACCAGGAATAGCCTCCGGAGGCGGCCTGAGCCGACGGATAGCCGGGAGCCGGGTAAGGAAAAGCTTGGGAGCCGGGCTGGGAAGGAGCCACGTGTCCCGGCGCGGCCGGAGATCCCGGGAAAGGAGCGGGAGGAAGCGCTCCGTGGACCGTGGGACCCGGCGGGAGCGTTGGAGCCGGATCGTAGGGAAGAGGGAAAGGTGGGGATCCCGGCGGGAAGGGCTTGGATGGATCCCCAGGGCCGGGAATGTGAGCAGGAGGGGGAGCAGGAGGAGGGGGCTGGGAATCCCGGGCGGATTCCTGGGATGCCTCCGACTTCCTGACAATGTCCTGCAGCTTTTCCACGCGGACGCGGCGCAGGTGGGACAACCTTCGGAGCAGGGAAAACCGCTCCAGGAATGTCTCCAGCGGCACTTCTCCCTCCAGGAATTTCTCCGCCATTTTCTGCAAGGGAGGAACCAGGATTCCCTCGGCTCCTCTTCCCAAATCCCGCTCTTGGGATTTGGGGCTTTCCCAGAGGAGAATCCACCCCACGCAGACATGGATTTGCCCAATTTTTTGGGGGGGAAAACCCAGGGAAATCTGGGAATAATGCAAGAATTTCAGGATGGGGGTTAATGGCGAGACTCTGAGGACAACCCAGGGGAATTCCTGAGGGATTTCAATTCCGGCTCACCTCAGATTCCTCCTCAACCTTCTGGCTTTCCACCTGGAGCAGCTCCAGCAGCGTCCGAGGCTCCAGCGCCGCCGCGAATTTCTCTGGGAAAACCACGGAAAAAACACATGGAAAAATCGCCCCTGGGAGTCGCTCGGGCTCCCTCTCGGGAAAAAAAGGGGGATTCCAGCTTTCTGGGAAGCATTCCCAAGTGGAAGGAACCCCAGGGCTCACCCAGCTTTTCCTTCCGCTCCCGGCACTTCCCAGCCACTTCCCGCAGCTCCAGGTATTTCTGGGAGAGGCGGCTCCGTCCCAATTCCAGCGGCTCCCGGAATTCCAGGTTCTGCTCAGCCAGGCTGCGGTTGGAAGCCAAGGCCATCTCCCGCTCCAGCTGCAGCTCCTGCACCTGCGGGATTCGGGAATGGCACTCGGGAATTCTGGAGCACTCCAACCCTTCCCCCCTTCCCCAATCCCCCCACGGACCTCTGAGGATTCCAAAGCCAAGCGCTGGATTTCCTGGGAATCCTCCTGCAGCTCCCGGAGCTGCTCCACCGTCCGGCTCCGCAGCGTGTCCATCCCTCCGGAGCGCTGGGATACGGAAAACGAGGAGAAATTCCCAAATCCACCTCTGTTAACCACCCCCCTCAGCACATTCCCTGAAGGATCAGGATTCCCACTAATTCCCGCTCTGGAAAACCACCTTTTCCCGAAGGAATTTTGGGCGTCCCATAGAGGAAAAATCCACCCCCAGGCCCGAGTGGGAAATTCCAGGTGGATCTCTCCAGCCTTTTCCCAGGTTTTGCCTCGGCCCGGCCCGGATTCCCGTTTTCCCAAGGAAAGCCGGATCTGCTCGTATCCCACCGTTCCCAAAATGTTGGGAAAGGCCTCATGGATCATCACCCCGCTGTGGAAATCCGGGAAACGACACACCGAACGGGAATTCCAGCTCCGTTTATCCCAAATATTCCAGGTTTTCCGACAGCATTTAGGGATTATCCCAAGTTTTGCGGGGCGAATTCCAAGGGGTGGGACGGGGTAAGGAGGGAACGACGCTGGAAAACAGGGATACCTCACCCACCTGCGCCGACCCGACGCCTCCCGGCTCTTCTACCTCCGATCCAGGCGGAGCATCCCAAGGATTCCAGGCCTGGAACGCCGCGGGAGCCTCGGGAACGTCGCGACCCGCGATCCCGACAAACCTGCGCCAGGGGGGAAACAGGGAACTCCGTCCGGCGAACGGAAACCCCCCCGACGCGTTTTCCTTGGCTGCTTTCAGCAACCACCGGAATTTTCCGGGAAAACCGGGAATGCCGGGAGCGGGAAAACTCGGCAACGAGCCTCGGGAAGCGCCAGCGGCGCTCGGGGGAGGGGAAGGTGGGGGCGAGGCGCTGTGTAGCCGCACGGCGCGGCAGCAGCGAGCGCGGGAACAGCCGTCCTCCCGCCGTTATTCCCGGTATTCCCGATATTCCCACTCCGGGCCCATCCCGGCACTCACCGCGGACCCTCCGCCCGTGGCCGCTTCCGGGTTCCGGCGAGGCCCGGAAGCGGGCGGGTCCATTAGTGGGCGGGGCGCCGGGGGTCGGGCCCGCCCCCCTCTGAGGGCACCGCGGGTGGTTCGGCCCGGCCGCCATCTTGGCGGGGCGGTACCGGCCGCCATGTTGGGAGGGGTGGGTGGCACCGGCCCGACATTCCCGGGAATTGTTGGTTTATTCCCCGATTTCCGCGATATTCGGATGGCCGGGGGGGTTGTGGCCGCCCTGGGATCGATATCCTCCGCGGGTTTGGGGTGGGGTTGGGGTTTGCAGCCAGGCCGAGTGTTGCGTAGACGCGGCCCGGGGGTTTTCCCCCGGGATTTCGGGAATAAATCCCGGCCCCGTGAGGGGGGAAAACACCGGGATGGAGCCGCCGGAGGAGCCGCTGGAAGCGCCCGAGGCCAGGTTGGAAGTGGTTTAGGAAAAGCACCCCTCAGTGTTCGGCGACATCCCAAATCCCACGTTGTATCCCAAATCCCACGTTGTATCCCAAAAATTCCCGCGGCGGCGGGATTTTCCCGGCTGGAACAAAGGGATCCAAGCACAGCCCTTGGGAACACCGGGATCAGCTCCCTCTGCCCTCAAACAGGTTTCCTTGGAAGCTCCGATCCCGCCGTTCCCAAAAATCCCTTCCCCCGTTCCCGAATCCCGGAATTGCGTCACGAGATCCCGGGAAAATTCCCGGCTGGATCCCGGGCGGCTCCTTCCCGGCGCTCTGGGAAAGCCTTTCCCGAGCCCGTGGAAAAGCCGGGAAGCGTCTGGTGGACATTTGGGATTGGAATTCGTGCGCTGGGGAGAGGGAAAGGTTCAAGTTTTCGTGGAATAAAGGGGAAAAGATCCATTAAAATGTGATGTCCGGCAATAAAAAAACTGGGAATTGATGGGGTTTTGGGTGGGATGTTCCCGTTAGTTTGGTATTAATATCCCTAATTTCCATTTTTTGGGGGGGAGGGGGAGGAAATTCCCATTATTTGTTCACTAATATCGTCAATTCCCATAAAATGTTCCATCTGGGAATTCTTATATTTATGGATTAAGTTGTATCCAGATTTTCATGGAATAAACGGGAAAAGATCCATTCAAATGTGTTCTCCAACAATAAAAATTGGGATAAATGGGGTTTCGAGAAGGAAATTCCCATTAGCCGTTCATTAATATCCCTAATTTCCATGTTCTTTTTGAAGGAAATTCCCGTTATTTCTTGTTAATATCCTTATTTTCCATGGTTTTGGGAGCATGTTCCCATTTATTTTTTCAATATCCTCAATTCCCATAAAAAGGGCTCCACCTGGGAATTGTTTATATTAAAAATTATGGATTTAATTGTGCAAGGAATAAATGGGAAAATATCCGCTGTGTTCTCCAGCAATAAAACCCGGGATTACTGGATTTTTGGGAAGGAAATTCCCATTCTTTGTGTATTAATGTCCCCAATTGCCATGTTTTTGGGAGGATATTCCCATTATTTATTTCTTAATATCCTCAATTCCCATAAAAAAAGGTTCCACCTGGGAAGTACATTAAAAGTTAGGGATTAAACTGTGCTCAGATTTTCATGGAATAAACTGGAAAAGATCCATTCAAATGTGTTCTCCAACAATAAAAATTGGGATAAATGGGGGTTTGAGAAGGAAATTCCCATTATCTGTTCATTAATATCCTTAATTTCCATGGTTTTGGGAGCATATTCCCATTTAATTTTTGATACCCTCAATTCCCATCAAAAAGGTTCCACCTGGGAATTTTTTGTATTAAAACTTATGGATTTAATTGTGCAAAGAATAAATGGGAAAGTATCCNTGTATTAATCTTCTTAATTCCCTTAAAAATGTTCCACCTGGAATTTTTATATTTCAAGTTATGGATTAAATTGTGTCCAGATTTTCATGGAATAAACGGAGAAATAGCCATTCAAATGTGTTCTCCAACAATAAAAACTGGGGTAAAAGGGGATTTTTGGAGGAAATTCCCATTATCTGTTCATTAATATCCGTAATTGCTCTGCTTTTGGAAGGGAATTCCCATTATTTGCATATTAATATCCTTAATGTCCATGGTTTTGGGTGCATATTGCCATTTATTTTATAATATCCTCAATTCCCATAAAAAGGGCTCCACCTGGGAATTGTTTATATTAAAAATTATGGATTTAATTGTGCAAGGAATAAATGGGAAAATAGCCACTAAAATGTGTTCTCCAGCCATAAAAACTGGGATAAGTGGGAGTTTTTTCCCAGGATATTCCCATTGTTTTCTCCCTAATAGCCTCCTTTTCCCTAAAAGATGGCTCCACCTGGTTTTTTTGGGGGGTCAATCCCACCCGAAATCCGGTGGCAAAAGGCGACCTGAGGTCCCTCTCGGGCAGAATTCCGTTCCCACAGGGAATGCCAAGCTCCTCCATGCCTTAATCCAATATTTTTCAGCAAATCCCGGAAATCTGAGCCCTCCGAATTCCCTCCTTTCATCTGCGGCTCCGACAAAGCTCCGGAGTGATAAAGGGACGAGAGGGGAAAAAAACTGGGAACGGCGCCTGGAAAACAAGTTTCCTTCCTGGATCCATTCCCAAGATAAGCTCTGTCTCCATCGGGGCAGGGGGTTTTTTGGGATAAAATGAAGGAAGTTCCCGAGCTTTTGTTGTCCCAAAAGCCTGAAAATCCCGGAATGTTGATCCACAGCGGGATTCCCGTGGGAGTTCATCCCAAGCGGCGTTCCCACGTTCCAATTGGGATTTTCTGGGAAAAAACCGGAATTTTGGGGTTTTTTTTTCGACTGGGAATCCCCCGCTGGATCGGGAATGGATACGGAGCCGGGTTTTTTTGGGATCTTCCCATCCTCTGGTGCCCTCTGGTGCCAAGGAGAGCCGGGAAAGGGAGGTCTCGGTCACCTGCTCCCGCTTAAGTCCCGGCTCCGACCTGGATTTTTCCAGGATCCAGCGCGTCCCATTCCCTGAATTTCCCTCCAAGGCTGGAAAATTCCCGGTTTTCTCCCCGAGAAAAAGCCATTCCACACTCTCAAGGGGGTTATTTTTCCATCCTCTCCCCTTTTATTCCTGATTTCAAATAGGAATTCCCCCCTTTATTTTTTTCCCAGCCCTGAATCCCACAAATTCTTCCCTCTGTGGACAGAGAGTTGTCCCAAAAATCCTGTGGGATGGGACTTACAACCACCTTGTCCTAAAACTTTCATCACTGGGGAAAACTTTTCTTTCCGTTGAAAAATACGGAATCCTGATCTCTGGGAATGGCAGCTCCGGGAATTAAATGGAGAAGAAGCTCTGGAAAAACAGAATATTTTGGCCCAAAAACAGGGAAAACTTTGAAGCTCCAAATCTCCCACTAGCCCAGGTTGCTCCAAGCCCTTTTCTAGCCGGGCCTTGGGCGATTCCAGGGATGGGAGAGCCACGGCTTTCCTGGGAAATCCATTCCAGCACTTCACCACCCTCACAGGGAAGTATTTATTCCCAATATTCTGCTTAAACTGCCCCTTTCCCAGCTTGGAGCCATTCCTCTAACTCCATTCCTGTATCCCAAGGATTTATTATACCCAATATCCTGTTTCAACTGCCCCTTTCTCTGCTTGGAGCCATTCCTGTAGCTCCATTCCCACATCCCAAGTCCCTCTCGCACTTTCCCGGAGCCTCTTTAGGCACTGGAAGTTGCTCCAAAGTTTCCCTGGAGCCTTCTCCTCTCCAGCTGGGCAATTCCAGCTCTCCCAGCCTTTCTCATCCCTCGGATCCTCTCCGTGCCCTCCTCTGGCTCTGCTTCCATTGGAATTTCATCCCTGTCCCCCTTTCCCAGCGCTGCTGTGGGACTGGAACCAGTTGTGGGGTGAAACTGGGAGAAGCCCAGCTCTGGATGCCCCTGGAATGCTGAAGGTCACCGGAGCTGGGCCAGGAATCTTGGCTTCCCTCATGGCACCACGTGGCTCCTGGAAGGGTCACCTTGTCCTCGAGGCGATCAAAGGCTGGAATTCTTCCCTTGGAATCAGCCCCGTTCCCAAGGAAAGAACAAAAGGATCTGGGGAGCGGGGTGCAATTCCATGGGGGGAGAGCAGTGAACGAGGAACCTGGGGGATGTCGGGAGAAAAGGGATGGAATAGCTGATTATCCCAGAGGATGGGATGCGTTGGAGGGATTTGGGATGGCTGATTCCCACAATGGCAGCCTGAAAAATCCCTTATGGATTGACGAGAGGAAAAGGCTCTGGAGAGACCTCGGTGCTCCTCCCGGTGCCTGGAGGGGCTGTGGAAAAGGGCTTGGAAAGACAGGACACAGGGAATAGCTTCCCACTGCCAGAGGGTGGACTGGATGGGATATTGGGAATAAATCCTTCCCTGTGAGGGTCATGAGGCCCTGGAATGGGTTTCCTGGGAAAGCCATGGCTGCCCCATCCCTGGTGGGCTGCAATCCCGGGATCAAACCCTCCAGCCAGGAACTGGGGGGAATCCCACATTCCCACCAGCTCCTGGGACACTGGGAGTGCTTCCCTCCCATCCCAGCATCCCAAATTCACCCCTGGGAATATGGGCATGACATTCCCCCCCCTCCTCCCGCCACCTTCCTTAAGGACATTGTGATAAGAATCCCGGGAACTGTTTGTTTTTCTTATCAGAGCCGCCGGCCAAACACGGGAGCCGGGATATAAGGATCGGGATTGGGATCGGCACCGCACATTCCCATGGGAGCTCCCACCATGAAGCTGCTCCTGCTCCTCTCCCTCGTGGCCCTGGCGCAGGGCCTGGGGACCAGGTGAGCTCCGGGAAGGGTCCCCATCCCAAAGGATGAGGGATGATCCTGGTGACGCATCCCGGTTGTCCGCAGGGTGTCCCTGAGGAAGATGAAGTCACTGCGGGAGAGGCTGCGGGAGCAGGGATTGCTGGAGAGTTTCCTGGAGCAGCATCCCTACGATTTGGCTGCCAAGTACTTCCCTGGGATTGCCGTGGAGGCCCTGCAGAACTACATGGATGTGAGGGAATGGGATTGGGAATGGGATCGGGGGTCACAGGGGGACACTACCCCCTTTATGATGCCATGATCCTCTTCCCCTTCCCATTATCCCCTTCCCACTATTGCTGTCCCACTGTTCCCGTCCTGCTCTCCCCATCCCACTATCCCCTTCCCCATCCCACTATCCCCTTTCTCATCAAACTCTCCCCTTCCCCTTATCCCCTTCCCCATCCCCCTCTCCCCTTCCCATTATCCCCTTCCCATTACCCCCTTCCCCATCCCACTATCCCCT
>VWZG01000861.1:29124-39418 GCA_013396735.1 Grallaria varia
AAAGGGACATGGGAATGGGGAGAAAGGAATGTGGGAATGGGAGGAAAGGGACATGGGAATGGAGGAAAGGGACACAGGAATGGGAGGAAAGGGACACGGGAATGGGGGGAAAGGGATGTGGGAATGGGGGAAGTGTGGGACGGGAATGGGGGAAAAGGGACATGGGAATAACATGACATAGAAGGGAAATCCCAGAGTCCAGTGCTGGGGAAGGATTTTTGGGAGATGCAGAAGCAAATCCCAAAATCCAGGGCTTGGAAGGGATTCTTTGCTTCTCCAGGAGATGGAGGGAAAGGGAACCCACCAGGACAAATCCTGTCCGTGGGCGCTTCCCTCGGGAACAGCTCCGCCCGCTCTGCAGGACCTGGGGAGCTCATCCCATGGGAACAGCGGGATTTTTCCGGGCGGGAAAGGCCCGGCTCTCACCATCAGAGTAGTGGAAGACGACGATGCGGCCCTGCTTGGGCTCAGCCTCCTCGGGATACACCATGGCCGTGCCCACGATGAAGTAGGTGTTGGGATCCTTTCCCAGCTTACAGGACACCAGGCTCAGGGCATACTCGTTCTGCAGGAATTGGTGAGCGTGGAGCACTGGGAATAAAGCAGGAAAAGGGAGAAACTTTGGGAGTTGGGAGATTCCCTGTTACTCCCCGACGCTGAGCGACACGATTCCTGAAACCTTATCGTGGATGTTCCTCCAGGAACATGCAAAATTCCAGGTGGGTGCGTGAGTTTTGAGGATCTCCAGCCTCTGCTCCGGGGGTTTTCCGGGTGGGAGAAGGCGGATTTCGGGATGGGGGAGGTACCTTCGAAGGTGTGCTGGTCGATGATGAGCAGGTTGTGAACTTCCACCTCCTCTCCAAAGGACGTTTCGTGCGGAGCGGTGCTGCTGGAAAACAGCTTGGAGGTGCTGACGCTGCTGGATAAGGCCTGGAAAACGGGAGAATCCGTCGGATCCCGGCACCACCCAGCACGTGCACGCGGCCCCAGGCAACCCGGGAGAGGGGGAATGGGTGGGAGGGGACGGAATGAGTAAGGGAATTGTGGCTTCCTGAGGCAGGTCCCTGGGGAAAGGGAAACGCTTGGAGAGCCCATGTGGGATATGGAAGGAGCAGCCCCCAAAAATAATGGGACTGGGGGGGAAAAGGGCATGGAAAGCAGGAACTGGTCACCCCCCATGGGGAGATCCCACCAGCCCATTCCTGCCTTGGAAGGAGGAATTCCCTCGCAGATTTGAAAGCAAACACTGTCAGGGAAAACCTGGATTTGGCCTAGGGAATTATATCCCTATGGTGCAAGGATGGTCCAGGCTGGGATCTCAGTTCCCTATGGAGCAGAGACAATCCAGGGGCTGGGACCTCAGATCCCGTGGAGCAGGGACAATCCAGGGACTGGGACCTCGGATCCCATGGAGCAGGGACAATCCAGGGACTGGGATCTCAGATCCCATGGAGCAGGGACAATCCAGGGGCTGGGTTCTCATATTCTGTGGAGCAGGGACAATCCAGGGACTGGGATCTCAGATCCCATGGAGCAGGGACAGTCCAGGGGGTGGGATCTCAGATCCCATGGAGCAGGGACAGTCCAGGGGGTGGGATCTCAGATCCCATGGAGCAGGGACAGTCCAGGGGGTGGGATCTCAGATCCCATGGAGCAGGGACAGTCCAGGGGGTGGGATCTCAGATCCCATGGAGCAGGGACAGTCCAGGGGGTGGGATCTCAGATCCCATGGAGCAGGGACAGTCCAGGGGGTGGGATCTCAGATCCCATGGAGCAGGGACAGTCCAGGGGGTGGGATCTCAGATCCCATGGAGCAGGGACAATCCAGGGGCTGGGACCTCATATCCCATGGAGCAGGAGCAGTCCAGGGTCTGGGCCCTCAGATCCCATGGAGCAGGAGCAGTCCAGGGACTGGGCCCTCAGATCCCATGGAGCAGGAGCAGTCCAGGGTCTGGGCCCTCAGATCCCATGGAGCAGGGACAATCCAGGGGCTGGGATCTCGGATCCCATGGAGCAGGGACAGTCCAGGGGTTGGGATCTCAGATCCCATGGAGCAGGGACAGTCCAGGGACTGGGATCTCATATCCCATGGAGCAGGAACAATCCAGGGACTGGGACCTCAGATCCCATGGAGCAGGGACAATCCAGGGGCTGGGATCTCATATCCCATGGAGCAGGGACAATCCAGGGACTGGGACCTCATATCCCATGGAGCAGGGACAATCCAGGGGCTGGGATCTCATATCCCGTGGAGCAGGGACGCTCCAGGCCGGGATCTCACCTGGGTGCTGGCACTGGGCCGGAGCGCTGTGGTGCCCCCGCTGGCATCCTGCACCTCGATGCGGCTGGAGAGCACCCCAAAGCACTGGGATACTTCCTGGTAGCAGATCTTCCTGCAGGAGAAACGGGAGCACCGGGATAGGCTCCGGCTCTGCTCCCTGGGACCGCCCTCATCCCGGGAATTCCCATCCCAGGGATCCCTCACGGCTTACCTGGGTGACTCGTAGAGGGGCACGGTGCGGATGTGGAGCTTCTGGATCTCATCGATGGTGCCGATGGTCAGGGTGCTGTTGTTGGCCAAGGCCAAACTGTGCCGGGAAATGGCAGGAAAAATCCATGGAAAACATAGAACGGCGAAAACATCCCCCCGGAGCGTCCCGGCACTCACCTGTCAGGATAGCCGTCGGAATTGAGCGGGCACATGTAGTTGACCTCCTTGAGGTTGACGTTGGAGAAGACCAGCTTGTGGTTGCTGCTGTAGATGACAGTGGGACGGTCGGAGCAGGCGAAGACGTTGGTGGTGGACAAGGACCGGAACGTCCGCAGGACCGTTGGCTGCGTTCCCAGGGTCACCTTCTTCCGGTCGCTCAGCGAGCCTGGATTCGTGGAAAAACCACCACCCGGGAGCTCCCGCGGTGCCGCGGGGTGGGAGGTCTTCCAAAGGACGCGCCACGGGCAGGATAGACCTGGATGCGCTTCCTGCCGCTTCCCGAAAGGTGGGAAAGCACGGCAGCATTCCAGAGGGACAGAAAACCCACAGGAAAGGGAGGGAGGGGGTCACCTGTGTCCAGGCTGAGGCCGAAGTAGAAGAGGGCGCCGTCTCCCAGGGCGCACAGCAGGTAGTGGCTGCTCTCAAACGTCGTCATGAGGATGGAGCGCGGGATGATCTCTGCGGGAAGCGGGAAAGGCCTGGATGAGGCCGCCCGGAGCAAGGAGCGCATCCGGCGGTGTATCCCACCGGGAAGCTCCCACCTCCTCCCAGCATCTCCTTGTGCAGCAGCTCGAAGGACGGGAGCTTGAGGATGCGGGCGGAGATGTCGGTCCAGAGCCCGATGGCGCAGAGCCCAGACATCCCGCGGGAGTCTCCCAAGGGAGTGATGTCCAGGCACGCCACCTCATGCTCCATCTCTGTGCGGCTGGGGAGGAACGGAGAGACTGGATGTCATCCCAGATCCCGAGGAGCGCTCCGGGCTGGATGCTCTTCCCATCCTGCTCACCTGATCTGCCGGAGCTCCCGGGGCCGGATTTCCAGGTAGAACAAGGCTCTTCCCACAGCTACCACCACCTGGTTGGTGTTGCAGGAGGCGACGCTGATGTTCTTCCCCGTGGGCTCCTTCCACTCGCTCACCAGGGATTTGGGATCCTGGCTCACCAGGCGCACGGAGCCGGAGGTGATCTGGGAGGAGATCGTGGAGAAAATCATGGAAAAATGGTTAAAAAATCATGGAAAGTGCCATTTTTAAGCAACGCCGTTTCTACTCCGCATTCCTTAAAAAGCAGAAACCCAGGATGCTGCTTGCTGATTCCAAGGTCAGCCCCATGATCCATAGGGAGCACCATATCCGCGATCCCACGGAGCTGGAATCACCTGGATGAGCTGCTGGTGCGCCACATTCCCGCAGAAGAACGTCTGCTGGTCGTCCACAAATCCTGGGAGCTCCGTCTCCTCCACTTCCTCACCGTTTAACATCAGGACCCTGAGGAAAGGGAAGGCAAATTCCTGGGAATTCCCCGCTGCGGCGCGCGGTGGAAATCCGGGATGGGGGATCCGCCTTTACCTCGTCTGGCCGACAAAGGACAACACCAAGGTGTTGTCCGTCTCCCGGTGTGGATCTGACCTCAGCGGCCACAAGCCTGGAAGAAGATGCCACAATTCACGTAATTCCACGTAATCCCACATCCCAAACTCATCCCTGCCCGCAATGTCCCCTCTGGAGCTGTGGGATCACCCTCTTCCCCCCACCCCCCACCTTTAATTCCTGGCAGGTCGATGCTGGCGTGCTCGTGGATCCCGATGCCGTTGCGGATGATACGCAGGGATCCCTCTTTGAAGGCGCCGGAGCAGGTGACCAGCTGGAGGAGAAGCAGGTGGGATTTACTGGCTGGGAAGCATTCCCGCTTTTCTTTGGGATCATGGGAAGATGGAGAGCCCATATTAGGAGCAAGGAGGGCTGGGATGGCTTGGCTTGGAAGGTGCCTTGAAGCTCATCCCATTCCTATGGGATTTCCACATCCCGCCAGCCCAGGTTGCTCCAAGCCCTGTCCATCCCAGCCTTGGACAATACCAGGGATGGGACATCCACAACCTCTGTGGGAATCTTCTCCAACGAATTTTTTTGGCACATCCTTCCCTGCTTGGATATCCAGGAACTAACCTCCTACAGTTCTGGGAAACCACCCAGCCCAATCCCACCCCTGGATAAGACTCCAAGATCCTCCAACACCTGGTTTGGAATCTTTTCCTTCCCTTTTCCAGGGAAGCCATGGCTTCCTCATCCCTAGAATTCCCCTTGCTTGGAGCAACCCCGGGACAGTGGAAGGTTGGGATGGAATTGGGCCCATCCTCCCAACCCAAACCATTCCGGGATTCTATGGTGAGCCCGTGGATACATCTGGGCAGCCAGGAAAATTCCCGGGAGGGTGGAAAGAGAGGTGGAATGTAGGAATACCTGTCCCTGTCCTTGTCTTTCCAGGTCCACCACGCACATGTCGACGATGGGCCCCAGGTTGGTGAAGGTCTCCATGGCCACCACGTAGGAGCCCTGCTCGTTGCTGTCCACGTTGAGCTGGGAATAAAATAAACCCTGGGATGAATCCCGGCCTTCCGAAGGGCGGGATATGCCCACACTCCCAGGTTTTGGTGGGAATGAAGTACCTTCACCAGCTGGGAATCTCCGAGCCTGGATCCGACGAACACCACCCCGTTATCCAGGTAGGTCAGGCACTCCGCTATGGATGTCTGGGAATGGGGGGAAAAGGCTTGGAAAAGGCTCTGGAATGCCTGGAGAGGGGCGCTATCGGGCTGTTTATCCAATGGGAAACCTCCCGGGAATGGGGCAGGGATTTAATCCCTTCGGAAATCCGCTGAGTCTGAGCTTGTCCCAGGGAAACGGCATGGAAGCGCCGGGAAAAAACACTGGGAAGGAGGTGTGGAAAACTCCAGGAAGAGGGTGTGAAAAGCCGTGACGAAGGCGTGAAAAATTGGGAAGGAGGTGTGAAAAACTGGGAAGATGGTGGGAAAAAGTGGGAAGAGGATGTGGAAAACTGGGAAGCAGGTACAAAAAACTGGGAAGACGGTATGAAAAGCCAGGAAGATGATGGGAAACAACTGGGAAAAAGAGTATGGAAAACCAGGAAGAGGATGTGAAAAAATCAGAAGGTGTAAATTTCAGACGGAATTTTCCAGCAGCCGACTGGTTAAAGTCGGGAAAACCGGGAAGAATCCCCATGCTGGGATCCCAGGGGGGACACAATTCCCACGCGGTGCCTTCCCAGGCCTGGGAGAATCCCGGGAAAGACGAGTCCCACCTCTCCGAGCAGCTCCACGCGCAGGTCCTTCAGGGTGACGGTGCCGTCCATCTGCTCCTCCTTTTCCAGGAGCAGCATGAAGAGCCGCCCTTCCATGTCTCCCAGCAAATAGCGGGATCCGTTGGGATCCACTCGGTTGTGGCACACGATGGTGCTTTGCTGCCGGGAAAGGAAGGAATTCTCAGGATCCACCGGAAACAGCCCCAGAGTGGTCCCCAAGCAACTCGTTCCCTGCTCTGATACTGCTTGATCCCAGAGCTCCAGGCACTGACATTCCTGGTTTTTTTCACCCATAATTTGGAGCTCTTTCCTTCTTTCCGGCTTTTGGGATGGTAATTCCAGCCTGGAGCAGCACCTCCCGTGGGAAGCGGGGCTGTTATTCCCATGAAACACACAAAGCCAACCTCTCTCCCAAAATCCCAAAGCCTGTTCTTCCCTGGCTCCCGAGTCTCATCCATATTTCCCACCTGGAATAAAACCAGGCTACAACTTGAAACTGTGCCCAAACCACGCCTTAAATTCCTAATAATTCCCATTCTCCAGGGCCCAAACATTCCAGGTTGGGCCGCTTTTCCAAGAATCCCATGGAGAGAGCGGAGCCCAACAGGGATCAACAACTGTTGAGGAAGCCAAACCTCTGGAAGTCCAAGCCCCACCAGCTCGGCATTGCCGCGCGTTACAACCACAAAAGGAGGAATTCCACGGGATTCCGGGGCCGGGAATGAGGGAATTCCCCGGGATTTGGCTCCCGGAATTCCGTCTCCGCGCACCTTGATGATGGGCGGGGCGATGGCCAGGTACTTGTCCCCGTTGTGGTAGGTGATGGATTCCTGCCCGATGATGATGGCGCCTCCGAAGGGCTCCGGAACTGCGGGAAAACACCACCGGCATCCCGTGAGACAAATCCCCCATCCCAGCAGCATGGAAAAACTCCATGGGGAAAAAAAAAAGCGGGAAGGAGCTTTCCCAACCTGCAATGACCATGGAGGCTTCAGCTTCCACATTTTCCTGCTTCCAAGGGCCCTTGTTGAATTCCTTCTCCCGCAGGGACACCTCGTACGTCTTGACGTGCCGGCCCTGGGGGTCCTGGAAAAGAAGCCGTGGGATTCCCGGGATAAGGACATTCCGCCTCAACTCTGGCATTCCCGGCTCCTCCTCCTTTTCTTTCTCCCCCCAGGCACACTGCTCCTGCTCTCCCAAAGTTTTCCATTTAAAAACCAACCCCTGGATAAATCCCTGTGCCGAGAAATGCTGGGAGGTGTTTTTGCTGTGGTTATCAAAGGGATTTTCCTGGAATTTTTGTTCGCCTGACAATCCTGGAGCAGAAATATCGCTATGGAATATCACCACCAGATCCAGCTTCAGGAATTCAGGAGATTTTCTATCATATTCTTTCTTTTCCTGGGCTCTTCCCGGGGTTTTAGAGCTTCCCAAAAATTATCCCAGTCCCTGCTGTTTTATTCAATCCAAATCCCGGGATAACAAGGAAGAAACAGACAAGGAATCAAGGCAGCAGCTTGGAAAAATCCCACTTTCCACAGGCAAGGAATAAAACGATCCAGAGCTTTATGAGATCCTGCTTCTGCTCCATGAATTTTGGAGCATCAGACATGGAATCTTGGAATCATTTAGGCTGGAAAAGCCCTCTCATCATCCGAAGTATTCCCACAAATCCCAGGTATGTGGGGACAAAGTGGTTTCTCTCCCAATCCTTGACTCAGGAAAAGTTTGGGAAGATCCAGCAGTGCCCAAACAGGGAATAACACCATCGTCATGGGAAAACCTGTAATTTGCCAAAGGAAAGCCAATCCCTCGCTCGGTTGGCACATGGATCAAACCAAGAGCTTAGAGAGAGCATGGAATGCTCCTTCCATGAGGAGCCAGGTGATGGGAGAGTTTATGGATTACGGATCCTCGGAGTCACCCCCCAAAAATCCCAATGTTTTTTATGGAAAGGCAGCGGGAAACAACAGAATCTGGATCTGATCCATGAGCTCCTCCGGAGAGCTTCCCATGGAAAACATTCTCACCCAAGGCAGAGCCACCCGGGAGTCCCGTGGGAAAGCTCCCAGAGCTGGGAAAAAGCAGCTGGGAAGAGCTGGAATCACCCAAAGCAGCCTCTGGAAAACCTCTGGATCCCTTGGCTCCGCCCTCCAGGCGGATTATCCATGGAAAAGCAGTACCTGGTAGACGAAGCAGATGGTGGGAGCTTGGCATCCGTAGAGGAATTTCACGTCGATCACCTGGAGCTCCTCCAGGCGGATGTTGAAGGCTTTCAATTCCTTGTTTTCCCTGTCCAAGGGGATGACCTTGAAGAGGCCATCGTAGAGCCGGAGCCCGATCATCCGGCACTCGGGATCGATGATCCCGATGATCCCGGTCTCCGAGGGGCGGCCGATGCGATCCTGAGGGGGAGATCCGGGGAGGAGGGAAGGGACGAGGGGATCAGCACTGGGAAAGGATCCCCAAGGGGCTCCAGAGAAACCAGCCCTGCCCAGCGCCCGGAATTCCAGCCGGGAAGCCACCAAGCCTAAGGAGGAGATGCCTTTCCCCCTGGAATTGCTCCCACATGCTTCCTCTCTCCTGGGAGTCTGGTGCTCTGGGATCAGCCCCTAAACCTGGTTTTCCAACCCCACGTCATTCCAATTCTCCCCACGTCACTCCTGTTCTCCATTACTCCCACTCTCCCCACGTTATTCCCATTCTCCCCATGTCATTCCCATTCCCTCTATGACATTCCCACTCACCCCACATCATTCCCACTCTCCCGTCATTCCCTCTCCCCACATCATTCCCTCTCCCTATGCCATTCCGTATCTCCCCACATCCCTTCTATTCTTGTCATGCCATTCCCATTCTCCCCAGGTCATTCCCACTCTCCCCATGTCACTCCCTTTCGCCCCACATCATTCCCACTCTCTCCACGTCATTCCCGTTCTCTCTGTGTCATTCCCACTCTCCCCACATCACTCCCATTCTTCCCACGCCATTCCTGTTGTCTCCACATCATTCCCATTCTGTCATTGCCATGTTCCCCATGTCATTCCCATTCTCCATCATTCCCATTCTATGTCACTCCCACTCTCCCAATGTCACTCCCACACTCCCCATGTCATTCTCATTCTCCCCATGTTATTCCCATTTTCCCCATATCATGCCCACTCTCCCCATATCATTCCCACTCTCCCCATGTCATTCCCACCCTCATCATGTCATTCCCACCCTCCCCATGTCATTCCCACTCTCCCCACATCATTCCCACTCTCCCCACATCATTCCCATTCCTTCTATGCCATTCCATTTCCATTCTCCCCTTGTCATTCCCACCCTCCCCATGTCACTCTTGCTCTCCCCACGCCATTCCCCTTGTCTCCATACCGTTCCCATTCTATGTCACTCCCGCTCTCAACACATTATTCCCATTCTCCCCATGTCATTCCCACTCTCCTCACGTCGCTCCCGCTCTCCCCATGCCATTCCTCTTGTCTCCATATCATTCCCATTCTGTCATTCCCAGCCTGTTCACGTCACTCCCGTGGTCACTCCAGTTCTCGGCTCCGTCACTCCCCCCCTACCCCCCGCCATTCCCACCCCATTCCCTCCCACATTCCTGCCCGTTCCTGCCCCATTCCCCCCCGCACTCCCTCCCCATTCCCTCCGCATTCCTACTCCATTCCCTCCCCATCCCCTCCTCATTCNCTCCCCTTTCCCTCCCCATGCCCTCCCCATTCCATCCCCATTCTCTCCCCATCCCCTCCCCATTCCCACCCGATTCCCTCCCCATTCCCACCCCATTCCCGCCCACCTGGACGTTGCCGTGGGCGCGGGTGATGATGTCGATGCTGTCCCCGCTCTGTTTGTACTCCAGGATGCAGGCGTTGTACTTGGCCGTCAGGATGAACAGCAGGTCCTTGCTCTCGCCCTGCCCGCACCACGCGCTCCCTCAGTTCCGGCATTCCCGGTGGGAATTCCCGCTCCCCGCCCGGCCCTTCCCGGGGCTCACCTTGGGACGGAAGAGCTCCATGACGGCGGTTTTCCCGTACATTCCCACCTCCTTGACGGGCCGCAGCCCCTCGGCCGTCACCACGTAGATCTCCAGCCGCGTGTTCTTGGCGATGAGCAGGTTCAGGTCCTCCGATGACGTGAAGTGACCTGGGAATGGCGGGAAGGGATTCCTGCTCCGGAACGCGGCCGCGCGTTCCCGGACTCGGTGCCGTAGCTCCCTGTTTTCCCCTTCCCATGGGAATTCCCCTCCCTGGGGTTTCCTCAACCTGCCCCTCTCGCCCCGAGCTCGGGGAGCCCCCGGATCCCTCTCCCAGCATCCCGAAATCCCTTCCCGTATTCCCAAATCCCTCCTGTGCCAGACCCACTGTCTGCGTCCCCAAACACCTCGGTATCCCAAATCCCGCCCCGGATTCCCAAATTCCCCCCTTTATCCCAAATGCCCCCAATACCCCAAATCCCCTCCTGTATTCCAAATCCCTCC
>VWZG01000863.1:0-33450 GCA_013396735.1 Grallaria varia
GTTCGCGAAGCCCAGCCATGAAAGCTCTGTAGGCCTAACGACAAGACCAAATGAACTCCTTCAGGACTAACTTCGGGGAGAGAAGTTCAGCTTCAGGGGTAATTCTGAGCTCATGGAATAGACTGATGCCCCTCAGAATACTTCTTAAAACCTTAATAATTAGTACAACGTTGTGATAAGACAGTACTGTGAGGGCAGTGGATGTGTGAACACTACAGCTCATTCTTGGTTTCTTCTGGATTTGTCTAAAAGGTACATCATATGTGTCTCAGTTTTTGGGACAAATTCGAGCTTACAAAACTGAATATGCATTTATTCCTTAATTGACACATTTTTCAGTATTTTGGGTTTGATTTAAACTTTTTAAATCAACCAGTTTAAAGCCGATTCAGCTTTTATCATTAAATTAGGCTGTTAAATCTAAACAAGTAGTGATTCAAACTCTTACTAGTTTTGGTCTGAATTTACTAAGTTGAATATGGGGGCTTTCACAGTTACTTAATCATCATTTAATAATTTACATAACATCTCTGTTAGTTAAAGGAATAATTGTTATAATGAAAGCAACACCAGCATTCCACCTGCAATTTCATGGAAATTCCAGACTGCTCCGAGCTGACACTGCATCAAGAGAGGAGTGCAAGGAGCTGGGTAGGAAGCTCAGTAAAAAGGATTACCTGTCTGTGGGATGAACGGCAGTATTTTGTCACTTGGGTTTGGATCTCAACAGGATGATCTTAAGCAGTTTTTCTCTCATCAGTCCCTCTGGAGTGATTAGAATTGGACAGGAACTTTTTTCTATATGTGTTCTCTTTTTAATATTTTAATGATTTTTAGAATAAGATAAACTGGTTGCTCATCCTGGACACTTTCTGCCATGTTAGCACAGAGCAGTATTAGAGCTATTGCAGCAGAAACAGCAGTTTCAGAGAGAGATGTCTTTTGAAAATTCAAGTCAAAATACACTTTTCATCATAGCTTCAGTATTTATTTTGGTACCTCACTCAGTTTTTTGCTTTTCATTTGACAGAGCTATATTATTTTCTTGAAAATAAACAGAAAAGGAAATTATAAAAAGACAAGGAATTTTATGATTGTTGCCTTCTTCAGAAAGTTTTAAGATTATATCACTTAGGAGCTGATTTTTTTTAACTTATTTTTTTCTGATGCTATTTCTACATTTTCTTTAAAACATCTGCAACAAATTAAGTTGTCAATTATGAAAATTGAAATGCAAATTAACCTTTTGGAATTCAAGTGAGTTCTGAGAAAAATTTTCACTCCCTGAACCTCTTTTTTAGAATGATTTAAAAGCAGTTGGACGCTCTGCTGAGGAACTACATTTACACAAACATTTCTTTTTCTCTCTGCCAGACCAGTGCAGAAATCAGTCAATAGCAAGTGCAGGTAGTTAAATGAGGTCTTCCAATTCCCTCAAACTGAAGTATAATTAAGGAGCAGTGTAGATTTTTGTTTTTTCTGTTACAGCCTAAGATAATTTTACAGTAAGCCCTGTAATCACTGACTTAGTCCAGTCTAAGCTCTCTATCTTCAGCTGCTGAGAAGGTCATACCTTGAGTCCCTTATGACCCAATCAGATTCGTTTTCTATGTCTCAAAATTAAGTTTGTAGTGTTTTAAAAGAGGTCTGTGCTTACATGCAACCTTTTAAAACCGGCAGTAGACCCACAACCTTCCTTTGTTGAAAAGAAATTGGCGTTTTTCTGTGCATGTGTAAGTTGTGTGAAGCACAAAGTAATCAGTAATTGACACTTCTGATTTATGGGTGTTTGAGAGACCTCATTGTGGTGTCCATTGTATCTGTGCACCCCAGAAAAAGGACTGTTTGCACAAGATTTTGTGGGTGACTAAAAATTCCCACTGTAAGAGGACTGGAGCAAGTGGGTGTTGCTGGGTCCATCATTAGAAGCTGCCTTAGGACTTGTCTGCAATCAGAGCTTGCTTTATCTGTGATAAACCACAAGGACTCAAGGGGCACTTTGTCATCTTCTGTGTGTAAACTGATTTAAACACTTTCTGGGTTATGTCTTAGGCATGTGCCTTTTAGTTCTAGGCCCCTAAATACTTGGTAAGCAAATTGTAAGGTTAGGAAGATGTGATATATTGAGTTTCTGTATTTATTTATTTATTTAAAGAGTCAGTAAGATTAACTCAAGGTATTTTGTCTCTTCTCATCACTGCATGAGAATATGTGTTTGTATAAGTCTGTATCCTTATCTGGATGGTGGTCAGGATTAAGGGATTGTTTCAGATGGGTGGAATAGGAGTAGAGAAATGGTAAAAGTCAGAGCCTCTTACTGAGTTACTGGATTTATCAGGCCAAAGGCCATTTGAAATCCAGGTGTAACAGTGTTCTCCCTAGAACAGCAGCTCTATGCAAATGGAATAAGCCTCAAGCCATGAGACATCATCTATTGCCTCTGCCACAGCTGCGGTTGAATAATGTGACTAGAGGATAGCAAGGGCTCCTTGACATCATTTGTGTTTAATGCATTGCTTGTGTTAAGCAAACAGAAAAGCTTTTTTTAAGTGATGAGTTAAATATAATTTAAAATTATAGAAGATTTATTTAATTACAAAGAAATTGAATGAAAATTAATTTCTTTTAAAAGGAAAGAAAATTGGGTTTTCTTCAAGCCTCTTTTCTGTACAGAAAGTATTTTTCTTATTAAAAAAGTGGTGTCTATTCTTTCTAACGAGAAGTTTAAAAACATACTTTTAATGGTTGTCCAAAAATATCCTATAACATTTTGGAACATGGAAGTTGTATGGAACAATAACTGAATTCCTGCTTTAACAGCCTCCTGAAATCTACCATGTATTTGGGAAATGTTGAGCCCAACAGTTGGAGAAGAGGAATTTATTAGAATTTTCTAACTGCAAAAAAATATTTCTGTAGAGAGACATCAATTTTGCAGTGACAACTACTTACTAATGTAGAGGAAGCCCCTTGACAAGTTGCTTGGCAGGGCAGTTCGTAGCAATGTGGCCTCACTGCTGCTTCACTGGTTCTCTGCCTTAGAAACTTGACCTAGAAACAAGAAAGCTAAAAAGCTTTTGTGGTAGGTTTGCTCACAGTACCTAAATTATAGCAAAAAATACAGGAGGAGGGGAATAAAAAGTGCTGGCAACACTGAAAAATTAATCTGAAGGTAATATCTAATTGCAATTACCTGAGCCATAAAAAAGTAATTTTTAACTTTATAAAATGAACCTTTTCTTTTTTTCTTTTTTCTTCTTCTATTTTTTCCATTTTTTAATTTTTTGTCCCCATTTTTTCTTGTTCTTTTGACTTTCCCCCCTTCCTATAGCTCATTAGGAAGTTTCATGCATTTTGGGGAAGTCTTCCTCTTCGAAAAGCAGTATAGAATATAGACAAAATACAAACAAAAGGCATGTCCTTATTTTCCTGTTTCTCAGAAGAGGGAATTTTTGTCTCCTTTTCTCTCCAAACACTTGATTGACCTATGACTTCTGATGAAAGGTATTGTGGAGCCTTGAAGTGTCTTATGTTTCAGAGATGGTCCCAGCTTCTATAGCAGAAGAGGAAGACAGGGCTCCCCTGGCTTAAATTCTGCAGAGCCTCAGGTGAAGCAGTTAGCAAAAGCCTGAAAGAAGAGGGCAATGAATTTCATTAGAAGGAAAAAAAAAAAAAAGAAAAAAATCAGTAAAATCCCCTGTGTGCAATGAGAGTTAAACCATCTGAGATATTTTCTATAATTTAATGACACTCCAACAAGAATGCTATTTACAGACAGTGCTGATATTTCGTTCTGATGGCGTTCACCATGACATTGGCTAAAAGCCTCTTTCAATAGCAACATGATGTATTAAAAGCATAATTCACTGAGAAAAGACTTGTTCTCCTAGAACCGCAGTGATAAGTAAATAAACCGGTATGAAAGTTTCCTGCTATTATTAAATTGCTGCAAAGTGATGTCCTTCATTGCTTACAGATGCTTACCAATTAGCGTTTCCACACGGGTACCCTGGGCGTCCAACTGCACCTAGTAAGAGTGCTCCTTAGTAATTCTGTTTGCTCTTGTCTAGTTTTTTAAAGATACGTCATTATGCTACTTTTTACACATCCGTTTTTAGGAAGAGATGTAGGTATTTATTTTGCAGTAAGATGTTTGTACAACACCAGACCAGCCACTCTTCTCTTCAAATTTTCTTACAGTGTTATGGCCACACTCTCTGCTACTTTTTATTTTCATGAGGCTACCTTTTATTTTCATGAGCATTAAATCGAGCTTCGGCTAAAAACTGACTCACGTCCCCATGTTTCACCACGAGTCAGGCTGTTCTTTGGACAATGAAAGTTCAAAGTGCCATTTCTCCTGATGACCACCTGCCTCCCTTCTGCTGACATTTCCTTGCTTTGTCCACGATCCCCAAATCCGCATACAGGATCATGATGCAAACTATATGCCACTTCCTGTGCAGACAGTTGTAATGGGTTCTTGCATTAGTTTTTTTGGAAGAGTGGTAGGAGGCTCGTGTTAGCATTGTCTATTAAACCCTCTTGCAGATTTGGCTAGGATTGTTTGATTTTATAGAGCAGTTAAATAACTAGAAGGTTAAAACCTCGTGCTTTCCAACTGGTGGGGTTACTATAATTTGTTTCATTGGGCAGGCTCAGTGTTTGTTAACAGCCTGTGCTCACATGGATTCAAATGGTGAGTTGAGAAGATTAATCCTCTCTACAGTGTTATGTAATTGCTCAGCATGTGTTTCTAAACCTTTCTGTACAAAAACATGAACCTGAAGGATGGAATTATCAGTCCAGATCCATGACTTCACTCCTTTTCGGATCCCAGCTTTAGCTCCTTCCTTCCAGAAAGGTCCCAGTGGACAGCATGTCAAGGGCAGGTTAAAGTTCTTGAACCATGGCCTCAACTGAAAATCCTCAAACTTGCTGAAAACTCATGAATAATGTAAGCAGATAAAACTGAAATAATAGACAGGGTCTATAAAGGCACTGATATTTTCATTAAGCAAAATATTCTCTGACCTAACTTTGTGAAAAAAGCAGTGGAAAATAAAAGATCAGTTTCTAAAATGGAGCATTGCAATGTAAGTGGATGAGTAAACTGCAGAATCCCCTCTTTCTCCATGTTGTGTCTTTTGAAATCTATATGAATAAGCATGAGGCTGCAGACAGCACCTCTTCCAGCGCCGGGTGAGCTCCTATTCTGCAGACCCCAAGCCTTCTATTCTAGGGGCTGACACTGCCAGAGAAACCAGAATCAGGGTCACAAAAGTATTTTGTATGAAGATATTTTTGTTTACCTTGCTATCACTTGTTTTTTCAAACTGAAAACCTGAAATTTCTCTTTATAAGAGCGGTGGTCTGTTTTGGTATTGCTGTGTTTCTGTTTACAGGAAGTTTCATGTCATCTTCAATGTTTCTTTTTTAAGACAATAAAATAATGAGCTTAAAAGCAAAATAATGTCATTTGCAAACATGTTTATCTTTAGATGAATGTGTGTTACAACTCCTCCTGATGTCAAAATATCAGACACAATTTCAAAATAGTAAATATATTTTTTCATATATATATGAATATACATGTAAATATATATACATACATGTCTGTGAGAGTTCATCATGGATAAAGAAAATTTCTTGCTTTGTTTTCAAAAGTACATCCCTCAGCAGACTGAGAAATCATATTTACTACTGTGATTATATCTACGTGTTGGGTCTCAAAGTCCAAAAGGAATGATGACCATATGTTATAAACACTGTTTCAAAAACAGATTTCAAAAATAGGGTAATCAAAGGAAAGCAAATTTGGCTCATTTGAGGATTGCTCAACTGAAAGCAATGAAGACTAGATTGCTCAGGGAGGATTGAGCCTGACTATTTCTGAAACAGTCCATGTAAAGATATTGAAGAAACTGTATTTTGTTTTGTTCTCTGTTGGTTTTGTTAGGTATTGTTGGGTTATTTTTCATTTTAGCTATAGATACTTTATATTTGTTTATATAAATAGACTGTCTCGATTAGTACTTTCCCAGGAGTTAGTTGGCAAACACTGAATGTCTTGTACTGTTATAACTGTGAAAAAGTAATGGTCATTGGAGGTGGAGGAAAAGTAAGTTGCAGACTGGTAATATTTATAAGTCTGCCCTGAAGCTTTTTGTATTTAAACAGAATGCATTTCACTGACTTAACTGAGTTTTTAGATAATCCTGTGTATTTTGCTAATTGTTATAATTGCAACCCAGTAAATGTATTACATCAGGGAAAAGTATTTATCTCCATAAATGCCATTTTCTTTTCTAATCTAGATGGAGATAGGAATAGGAAATTAGAGCATACAAAAAAAAAAGTAGTATGCATACGGATAAAGTATGCCATAAGGCATTAACAGGCATTGCTTAGTTCTCTGCTTTTTCTCAATGAAAACTGAGTGTAGCTAGAGGATTTTGAAACGGTTTCATTAAGTAGGAAGGACAGTGAAGCTATACGAGGAGAGATAAGAAAGCTGAGTAAACAAAGCAGTAACGTAGATATGCTGGATGTCATAGATTAGCTTAAATAAAATATGCACTGCAGACTGCAGCTGTTGCATACAAAAAATGTAAAGGACACTAAGGCTGGAAAAGGCACTCACTCGGACTGCCATAACACAGGTAGGCTGTGTTCTCACAGTGACACATGGAAATTTTGAGGTGGTGGATTAAGCCTCCCTCTCCTTAATGCTCGCAGTTTCCAGCAGAGGAAAGGATAGGAGATTGCTGCACTGAAAAGCATCTCTTCTTGAAACATCTTTTCCCTCTCTTGCTCTCTCCATCATGGCAGTGGTGGCAGAAAAAGTCAGACATGTTGGGCAATATGAGGGAGTGACATATGAGGGACTGAGTTACCTTGCAGCAGAAGAGATGGAGTACAGGTTGAAGCTGGGCACAGAAAAGAAGACTGGAAGGACACGGGGCGAGGGGAGGGGGATTTGCATATCTGTGATGAGATCTGATAGATTCTAATAGTTGCACATGGTACTCCATAGGCTGTATAGAGGGTTGAAGAGCTATTTTTAACAAGTTTTAAACCAACTCCACAAGATTAATAATTCCCTAATTATTCATCCCAAAATACAATTTTTACTTTGTTATTGAAGTATCTTATTATCTCCTTTCTTCTAATAAATTCTTGGGATGTAACCATATTCTGATTTAAGCTGTGAATCCATTTTGGAATGGATCTATCCGGGATACACAAATGGATTATAAATCCACTTTGGAATGGATTTACATTGACGACTAAAACTTGAAGGGATACTCATTTCCAGGATATAAGCATGATCAGGTGGCCACACAGAACTTGTGGAAACAAGTTCTTGAGGCTTCTTTACTACTCCTATGAAAATGTTAGCACAGCCATCTGTTCCCATTTAAATCAGTTACATGCTAGCCCATATGTGTTTTTCTTAGTTTTGCAATAGTTTCAGACCAAAGAATGTCACCAGAGTGTAGCACACAGGCTAGCACCTGCAAGAGCAGAATTCAAGGAAAAAAATTACAGATTTTTTTAACACATACATTTGATTTCTGCAGAAATGATGGAGAAGAATGAAATGCTAATTTGCTTAAAGCAGCAGAACTGTGCTGCACAGTTGTGTACAGCATTAGCTGTGTTAATTGCTCATTGTCAAAGTTGTGATATTTAAGAGAGAGAAAGTACTTTAATTACAGCTATACTTTTTTTTTCAGCTCCTTTCCCTTTCAGTTTAGTTCAGTTGAAATTTTTGAAAGCATTGTTTTCTGCTTTGCATTCCTCAACAAAATGTTGACATCTTGTCAAAACTACATAACTTTCAAAATGAAATGTTATCAGTGATGCTGTGAATCTTTCCTGAGCTAATGAAAGAGAGAGTTTGGTTTCCTCAGGCAAAGTCTTTGGCATCGTCGTCTGTCAGTCTTGAAGAGAACAATTTCTGTGATGGAAAGAGAAAATGATGAGGCTAAAACTTTTCTGACATTATGATGTATCCAGCAGCAGGTTTATTTTGCTAGCAATTAGTAACTCTGGCAATGAGACAGTGTTGTAATGGTGAATATTTAGGATCAACATTGTTGACAAGTTATTACAGATGTCTACACAAAAATATTTTTATCTTTGTCTTCTACATAACAACTGTCTGGAAATAGGGTGGTGTGTTTTAACAGTTTTCTGTAAGGGTTGATTTGCATCTCCTTAAAAGAGCATTTAGTTTACTAAGTCTCCCAGTGAAACATAAAGGTGTGTTCTAGATTTATGATGTCTTGTACAGTCTAATTCTGCCCTCTTACGCATATACATTTCATGATAAGTGTTCCTTGAAGAGCTATTGTTTTGTGCCACATGACTCATACATCCAATATGCAAAATATTTAAACTTTCTTCCCGCAGATACTCGGGTTCCCAGTCCAGGAAACCTTGCATTGAGTTAGTCTGACATGCTGTGTGCAGATGCAGAGCTTCACAAAAGAGCTTTGAAAATTAATATCTCTTCCTCTCACCACAGAGAAGTGAAAATAAATTACAGAAATTTGTGCATTTGTTATTTCCGGACCTTCAGTGATGGAAGGGGCAGCACAAGCTGCATCAGTGTCTATCTGGTGAGCAGTGTGGCAAGAAAAGTCCTGAGGAATTGAAGGTTTGGAATTGGATATAACACATGGCAAAAAGAATGAAGCCTTAATTTGCTTCCTTGACAAAACTACTCCCAGACTGTCAAGAACAAAAGGAAAACACATCTTTGCATGAGTATCACTCTGTCCAAGTAATTAACAGGAATATGTGTGGCTAAGAAAGACATCACTACTCAATTAAAATTTTGCCAAGTTGGGTGCACACTTTAGTTACTTTGTTAAAGAATGGTATAAACTTGCTGTCCATAACCCCATTCCATTTCTAAAGTGCAATGCCTCTGCAATATATCTCTGTAATACCCAAATATCCACCAAAGATTTTTCCATTCTGAGTATTTCATCAGGCTCTGTATGGGGTGGGCATCACTAAGACACAGTATTTTTGTACGGTAAGTGCACATAGCTCATCAATAGAGCTAATGGTCTCAATCTGTTCCTTGGTGTAAGCAGGCCTTATTTTCTAGTGAAAAGAATGCTTGGCTCTGAAGGCTATTGGCATTCTAATGGCAAGGTTTTGTATAAAATCTCCCTTTTAAATTCCTTGGTCTGTTGACTCTTGTTTTGATTTCTGTCTGAGGACAGACTTCTAGCTGTCAAAACGAGGAAAGGTAGAAAGGGTGGTTGAGTGAGTGACCGTAAAACACTCTCTTTTTTTGTGTGTATATAAAAGGTGGACTATAGGCAAATTGCCTTGTGATAAGATTATGCTTCATTTGGTCTCTTTTGTCGTTCCCTGTGATGTGCTTATATAAGCCTTGAGGTTATTAAAACATATTTTGACCCTTCACTTCAGAATGCAAGAGAAAGATTAGACTTTCTCCAGGAGTGGTGGCTTGAAGCAATGAAGAGAGTCTGTATATAAATAACCTTGGAAGGGAAATTTCTTTGATAGACGACTCTTGACAATACAGAAAACCTTTGTATGCACTATCTGAATCACGGAAGGAATTTCTGTCTCACAGATGAGTGCATTCAAAAGAACTGTAACAAAATAGGACACTGCTTTTTTTGATGAGAAAGTTCTGCTTTTGGCTTGTAGTTATATGATGCTGTCTTTCAGTAAAAGCTAAGTAGCAGATTGAATTGCATCAGTATATTTTCTCAAGACTGCTCCTCAATAATGAAAAATAACACACTTCTGGTTTTGACAGAATGCAACCTTATACTGACCTAGTCCTGACCTAAAACAGATCATCTCCTCTAGTCCTGAAGAGTTCCTCAAATTAATTTGCTCCTTTCAGAGTAAAGGCAGAAAAAAAAAATCAAATTAACAAGCTCAGTTTAGGACTTCTAAAGCTTGAGTGTGTAATTATGGGCAGGACTGACAGCTCCACCACGCAGGGTACTAGTCTGGAACTCTTCAGGAGAGAAGTAGCCTGTGCTACCACATTTTATGCATTTTTGCTTTGCTTAATCAAAATATTTGCAGACATATTTACAGAGGAGGAGAAACAGAAAACTTAATGAAAGAAAATATGGTTAAGAGCAAGTAACATCACATGACAGAACAGGGAACAATTTCAGAGACCAGAGTTCACACGCAAAGAATTCAAATATCTTTTGATTATACAAAAGAGGAAATGCATTAAACAGTGATATATTAAGTGGATTTGTCTCTATTTCAATGATGAACCATGATGCAATAGCTCCCTTAAACCCATAGATCTATCATTTTAGACAATATCACTGTAACTGAGTTAGGTTTGTTTGAACATGACTGTTGTCTACAATTTTCTTTCAGGAGCAGCCTTAATGGCTAATTTCTGTACGTCTCTGTGTGTGTGTGTGTGCTCATGAATAAAAAAGTCATGAAAAAATTAAAAAGAGTAAGATATGCATCCACATCTGGAGAAGATTGAAACAGCTGTTTAAAATACCATTGCCACTGTTGGTGGTATATAGAAGTTGAGAACGACCTCTTGTCCACTGAAACTGCTGCCAGAATGCAGCAAAGTAGAAAGTAATTTTACCAGTAAGAATTTGGCCAGTTTAAAAGTTACAATAGCATTTTTTAGACACCTATGATTCTATTTTTCAAGCAGTAAAGTAAAATTACTTAATGCTTCTCTTTGAATTCAGACTGATAGAGCGATGAGTCTCTATAAGGGTTCCGACAGTAATACTATGAGAAGTTTTTCCCAGCATTTTTGAAAGAAGAGTCAAATCTGTGAAAATTAAAAAAAAAAAAATAAAATAAAATCAATTAAGAACAAAAATTAAAATGGAAAAAGGAACAGTAGAAATACCTTGTTTCTGATGTCATTTATACCTTGTTTTAAAAGGGTTTGTTTTGTCTTCAACCTCAAAATGAGAATATTTCAACTCAATATAAAGCCAGTCTACTTCTTTCCATGATTTTTCTCTCCTCCAGTTCTCTTTCTTCCTGCTCCAAATTCCCCTTGTCCCTTCTTTAAATACCTTAAACGGAAGTGTTAGCTGATTACTGAACTAGTAATGTTACTCTCAAAGCTGCCTGTCTGACTCCTGGAAAGTTTGACCAGGACAGAGAGAACCAGATGAATTTCCTTTGAAGCATATTTTTGTACCTTTAATTGGGGTGGTCCTTCAGAAGGAAAGCTGCTGTTTCAGTTCCCATACTTGTCTGTACTGTTCAACAGTCAGGCAGAGAACTGCCCCTTGAAAATCTAAATTATAAAACTGTGATGCTCCTGAGCCTAGTTCTTTTTCAAAACTGAAAGCTTCAGAAGACAGCACAGTGTGAAGTGACTAATCTGAAGTGACCCCTCCAAAGCTCAGCTGATCATGTGGCAGTAGACTGTTGTGGCAGCAGTGGTCCAGGGAACTAGTCCTATTTCTTTATATGAATTAAAGTAGGCTTGTGCTTGTAAATGAATGCCAAAGATAGTATGTTGTGAAGCAGCATGATTGTGGAAGTGTAAAGACATGCCCAAAAAGTAAATTCGAACTCTCTAGCAGTACTTGTATATCTTACAAGTAATATTAGGAGACTGATGGTGGATGGAGGTAGTTTGCGTTGACACTCGAAACCTGAAAGAGACTAAGTCTGGTACTGGGCTGAGTTACCTCAGAATGGAAGGGATTGGGATCGAGGATGTTTGCTCACAGTGCTCTGTCAGCATCTAGGCACTCATTATTTTCTTCTTCCCAGCAGTGTTAGTAGGAAGCTTATGAATGATGTCATTGGAATTGAATAACATGTCTTGCCAACAGGCCACGTGCACAACCAGCGACAACAGCAAGAGTCTATTTTAAGCTGTACGTAGCAGGTGTGGACAGAGAAAGGTTGACAAGAATATTGCCAAACTCAGCGTTGTCCAACTTCAGTCTTAGCGCGGTGAATGTTATAGGCAGTAAGGAAGATACCTGATATTAATTTTACAGATTATGCGTGGTATTAGCTGTCTCACCATCTGTAAGATGCAAGAAGTTAATTCTATTTCTGTTCTGAGTCTGGTATCTGATTAGTTTAAATAACTTTGAATTAGTGGCATGATGCTCTGACTATCAGGTCTTCTGTCAAGAGGTTTTAATGAGTATCAAGTCAGATGATTAAGGTAGTATGAATCTGTAGCAAACATGAACGCTTCAGATGACAAGTTAACAAAGTGAAAGCCATTCCAGGGAATAAGCAACATCAGTTGAGAGTTCAAAGGAAAACATGGTTTCAGAGGAGTAGGCAGCTTCATTAAACTTTATTAATGATCCATGCAGATAAATTTTGCATTTAAATTAATGTCTTGCTTCTGGAGAAAGCAGTATTACTGAGCTTCAACCAATGATGCAAAGAGATTTACATGAGCTGAACATCTGTGATTCCCTGACTACTGACCTCCTAAATAAGATTTTTTTTTTAGAATTACATTAGTTGTAGATTTAGTAGTTCACTCTTTTTTCCCCCTCTCTCTGCTAAAAGACAGCTGTTTGAATTAAATTCATTCTTTATCCTTTCAGGGTCTGCATTCTGGTGCTTACTGGATATTGTTCCTATAAAGAATGAAAAAGGAGATGTAGTGCTCTTCCTGGCCTCTTTCAAAGATATAACAGACACAAAAGCGAAGATTGCTGCAGAAGACAAAAAGGAAGGTTTGTGTGAATTGCAAAGACATTGATAAGAACCAACATTTATATGTTTTTGAGAATTGCACCTACATGAACTTTTGCTCTTGTGTACGCTTTTCAATATAGAGACCACCTAGATTTCCAAAGGAAAAAAATTAATATATCTCATAAAATAATAAATAATCTGTCTTTTTTTTTTTATTTACATATTGTTCCACATTCAGGAGACAGAGTACTTTGTCCTCAACATTATATTTTTTTATGAGCCATGATTTAATTTATTTACTTTCTGAATTTTCAGATGTACATTCTGGAAAAGCTAAATCTTTTCAAACATTCCTTCTGTGAATCTGATTTCACCATGGCTGAGAGAATGAATGCACTTCTTCATGTTTTTCTATAAACAGAATTTAGAACAGCTTTAGAAATTATTTTGCCTATTGAGAAGCATTTATGGGTTTGTGTCATCAAATTTTTATTATATTAAGTTACAAGATTTATTATGTCATCAGAATTGTCCAATCATATAAGAAATGCATTCTGACTTTTGTTTCTGAAAGGAAACACTGCAAGGATTCTCTCATGAATTTGGAAAAAGATAGTATTGTGGTAATGATTCACAACTGCCATAAAATAATTTTGACCATATAGTGCAGTCAAGGTTTGCTAAATCTTGCTAACACAGAGCACAGTCAGTGTGGGGGATGAAGGCTATGCCGAGCGCATTGGCCTGTGTTGTGCATCAAAGGCAGTGAACTTATTCCAGATTTACTTTTTTTAAAGTATCGTGAACCAACACTTTAGTTTTGCAATTTTTCAGTGTCAAAAATCTGTTTGTAAAGAGTTTATCTGTAGACAGCACGAGTAACTCTCAGAATTCTGTAAAATGTCATTACTGTTGAATTTTCCAGTCTGGTATTATTCTGGTATTTATTTAATTTTTTCACCCTGTGATAGCCATTTGATCTCTGCATATCTCAAAAACAACATTCCTTAGAACTCCTTTTCTCCTCACGTGTTCCTAAAGTAGGAGAACAATTAATATTCAACTTTTTCTGGTTTTAAATATGAGGGTTTTTTTAAAACAAAAGTTGTATTTTGTTTACAGAGTTGTGTAATTCAGCATTCTTTTATGACATTTTAGTGCTTTAAACCAGAAAATTTTAAATGCTGCTCTGTGCTGATAAATATCCATAAATCAACATTAATGCTAATGATATCTGCCTCTTCTGTACATTTGGACAAATAATTTCAACTATTTCTTATTTTTCAATCCCTGAATATTGGAGGGTTGCTCTTTTTGTTTTGCATCCTTCACTTTTTGCACCAAACATATTTGAAAATTTCTGAGCTGGAAGACTGCAAAAATGGCCTTGAAGTATAACACAGGTACATTTTGCAGCTTTTCCTGACATCCAGTTTCAAGTAATTAATACAAGTAATGAAACTAAAATATAAAAACTACTTTATCTGTTTTCTTCTTAAGCCTCAGAAAACCTTACCCTTATGAAAGTTTTAGGAAAGAAATTTATTAAACATGATATGTGGGACCACATAGAAGAGAGATTGTCAGAACATCTGTGCTCTGTGCTCTAGAGGTTAATGACTGGCTTACAAGCAATGCCAATTTTCAGGATAGATTCGGTGAGAAATCATACTCAGTATGCCAGTGATGACGTGAAATAGGTATATTAATGATTACTTGTAAAAATTTTATAGCTCTATGCTTGTTTTAGGATGGATTTAAATGGCCTTTTGATGTGATCTCATGTCAAATTATAAATCTAAGACGACTTTAACTCATGCTTAACTCATGCTTCTTGTAACACATTTACAAATTAATGCTACTTCTCCTACAGTGTATTGATAGAGGAGCGCACTTACACAGAGTTACATTACACCAGCAAATGCTCATTATGAATGGCAACCTTTGGCTGTCTTCTGCAATGTGCTCTTTGGAGCACAATCCTGACACTTGGTTTCTCCTTTCCTTCATACTAACTTTGAAACTATGACAATTGTTTTATGTTATTAGCATCATGGAAGCAGAAGGTAGCACTTATTACTGGACTGTTTTATATAATGTTGTGAGATAACAAACAGCATTTAACAATTTATTCAGAATATTTACAAACAATTCCAACATTTTATTTTATGTATATCTACTTGGCTATATAAAGATAAATTTAGTGGTACATTAGTTCTTTGCGTTACTTTAGAATTCTTCCTATGCAGAGTGATTTACTAGTTCTCCAGTGGGGAACACCATCTTAACAAAGTCAGAAAAGTCTTTCCAGTACAATCTATGCAATGGATTCAATGTCTGAAATTTCAGAATGCTTGACTTCTAGAAGTAATTGTTGCTTTTTTTACTTAGGCCACAACTACTATCAAGCATGTAGGAGGCACCTCGTATTAACAGAAAATTGAGTTAGTGTTTCGCTTGGAGGCGTGAAAGAACTTTTTTAATGTTCAGTGATTGACATCCATTGCAAAATTATAGATACATATTACTGGATATTTTCACCGTTAATCTTGCTGAAAACATAGTTTTGCTTTTTTCAAAGATTAATGAATTTGTTCTTTGAAAAATCAAATAATTTATTAACTTGGAGTTGAAAGCAAGCTGTTGCTATAAGGTGATTGCCATTATGGCCAGTTTTCTTTTGCCTTTTTAGCATATCTCTTGAGGTTAGAGTGTATAGGTGGAGAGCTTAGATACAAATATTTTCAGTTGGAAACTCTTTTGCCTATGCAAGGCCCTTGTATCAATGTTTTTGTTTCAGTCTCTCTCCTGTTTTCTGCCCAGAACAGACTTTTATAATTTATATGGGTCATTAATAATTCCATCTCCCTTTAATTTCTAAACTGCCTAAAAAACTTATCTATCAAAATTCTTTCATGTTGTTTTTCTCCTAAGTTTGCCTGGGACCCCTTGGCATTCCACCAGCACTCACTGGCTGTCTCCAAAAGTCTTCTCCAGACTCCTTCTCCCTCCTGTCTTTCCTACCTTTGAGGTCACCTGTTTCTTCTGTAAAATCTTGTTCTCCTTGTACTTTTACAATGACACCTTCCTGAGCTTTGTCTCCTGATTTTTTGGCCTCTGTCCTTTTGTGCATGGTATATTTACTTTTCCAAATCCCAAGAGCTGATACTCTCTTCGATTTTCTACAGACATTTTCTTATCTATTTTATCTTGTCTGTTCACACAACTTCGATTGTTCCTTTGTGCCAATGTGTCTTGCAAAAGTCCACCCTCTTGCCTTATTTCCTTTACTCAGCCCAAATGTCAGATGTCGTCTGTGACCTTTTCTTTTGAATGTCTCATTCTAAATACAAATTTAACAGATCTTTTTTCTGCTTTTCTGCTGTGTAAAAGTTTCCAGCGAAAACAGCCATATCAACCAATGGAAGCAGCAGCGTTTGTCCCAAGACTTTCATATAAGAAAAATACAAAAACACATGGCTGGCAAGTTTGGCCATCTTTAAGTGCTGACAATCAGTAACTTTCTCCCTTGGTTTGGTTTGGTTTGGTTTGAGCTGGTTTTTTTAAATCAATTTACCATCCTCCTCCCCCACCCTCTCCACACCCCTTTAATTGCCATATTCTTAAAAGACTCAGCTTTTCAGGTTACTATAAAAATGCACTCAGTTTTCCATCTGCTTAATGGTATCTACAACAATTTGTTGTTCTGCAAAGCAACTCACTACCTTTTCTCCCTAAAATTTGTCTCTTTAATCAAATTGATGGCCTTCTCAATATACAGGAAAAAGTTTATTTGGGGTTTTTTAACAAACACAATGATTCCTTCAGAAACTGTTTCTTAAGCAGTCTTATGGGAGTATTATTTTAGTACCTAACCTTCAATGAGTTCCATTGTCCTTTTGGGGGAAAATTGATTAAACTGAAAATTCCAGACTCCAAATCTGGACTCCGGTGTGGTATGGCTGGGTCAGTTATTTTTCATTTCTGGCTATGAACTTTCTATAATACACTTGAACATATGCTGGAATAGAGGAATTCAGGTAGGAAAATAAGAAATCAAATTGTTCTGTGACTACTTTTAGATCTCTAATCTGTATGCTAATCTGTAATAAATTAGATTGTATATATGTAGAGTTCTATCACTGTAGTCACTGCTAAAATTGCCCTGTTGAATTTGGCTCATTCCAAAAGGTTCCTCTAGCCTTTATTGTTAATCTATTTGTTTTTGGTTTGGGGTCAAAAACTGTGAAAATTCTGAACTCTTTGATTGAAAACTGAGGGCAGATTTTCTCCACTTTATTCCAGCATTGTTAAATAAATGCATGCAATACATAGTAACCACAGAATCACGATAGTTGAGGTGGGAAGGCATCTCTGGAAATTGCCTGTCTAGTGTCCCCTTCTAAAGCAGGATCAGATTGAATGCCTTGCCCAGGACCGTGAACAGATGTCTGCTAAATATCATGAGACTCCACAGTTTATCTGGGCAGCCTGTTCCTGTGTTTGACTGATCACAAAGTAAGAATCTTTCTCTTAAACAGAATTTCATGGTTCAGGTTGGTCTGCCTGTTGGCAAAGATGCCTTTGCCCTCAAAATAATGTGAATTAAAAGTGAGACTACACCCTTTCCTAACCCAGATTAAATTGTGTGGTATGGTTTAACTGGCTAGCTTTTCCTGGTTTCTTAGTAATCCCCAGGTTTATGTGCATTTCTAAGGAAACAGATTTATTTTGATCATTCATCATTTGTTGAGGGGAGTTGTTCTTTTCAGTGTGCCAGAAGTGAAATACCATGTGCCAAACATTTTGCATTCCAGATTTTTTATGTTAAAAATGTCTGCTTGGGGCAGGAACGGTCTCTTCTAAGAAATTCTGCAATGTGCACTTTGATTTATTCTGCTTAATTACTGTCTCAGCTACTTCATGATTGCTCAAGCTACAGCAGTGAACATTCAGGAGACAACTTTTCATTTTAGAGATTCTTACACCTGTCAGGAGGCAGGATTTTGAGATGGGGAACCTACAGTCACCAAGATCTACAATATTCTAGGCAAATAAAATTGTTTTAGGATGCCTGGGGTACCATGCAGTTCTGTCAGTGGAGGAGGAGGGATGGAAACAGTTTTACCCCAACATTCCCACTGCCTAAAGGAATAACATATTGAGGAAGCCTTTATTTTACAATGACTCAGTTACATTTTCTGTAGGATGACTTTATTCTTGGCTCACCATCAAAATAAGGAGGGCCTGCAACTCCTCTGCCATCAGTAAAGAGAAACTTCTTTCCTCTTGATCAGTGCACGATAGTTTAAACACCTAGGGACAAAAGTAGATCTACCCTTCTCTCCCTGGTATTTGTGAGCACGTGGATTCTCTCTCTCTCTCTCTTTCTCTCTCCCCTTTTCACCTTCTTACGCAAGCAAAGAAATTGTATTTGAGCCTTGAATCTTTAGAGGCTTATCAATCTTTGCAGCTCTTGTTTTAGCTTTTCAACATGCAAGTGGCAGTTCCATTCCAGCAATTCTCAGAGGAGCACAGGATGTGTTCTGGAGGGGAGGGGAGAGTGTCCTTTGTGGTGTATGCGGAATGAAAATGAGAAAAAGGAAAGCAAAGTCTGATTTTTGAGCAAATGCAAAGAAGACCATATTCTGGGATATCCTGAAAGGTTGAGGGAATATAAGCATTAGCAACTGACTAGTTCATGGACTCATGAGTTTCAAGATGAACATGTAACCACCTCTAGATTTTCCTTAGAAAACGAAGTTATCATCAAATCAGGGCAGGAGGGGGAAAGTTGCTTGTTTAAAGATTTTTTTGTTTTTGTTGTTTTGTTTTGTTTTTCATTTTGCTGGCAGAATGGTGGAAAATATCCTCAGATATTCCTTTTAGCATTTGAAAGCTCATCCATGTAAGACTGACAACAGAAAGCATGGAAAAACAGGGAATATGATTAGTATGTTTGTTTCCAATTAGAAGAGCTCTCCAGAGTTGTGTGTGCATAGGTGACATTTTAAGGAGGTAGAGGGTTTACAATATTTCTAGATAACTTATAACCTTATTTCTATGGAAAAAAATCTGAAAAGAGTGAAATATCTTTCATTGGCCTAGGCACAGTCTGGTATTTTACATTTTATTAAGAAACCATGAGGACTAGAATGCATATTGCATCTGCACTTTGTGTTCAGAAACACAAACAGGAGGACTTGGCCCATTGGAAGAATTTAAGTGCAATTGCAGTTGTAGTGAATGTAGTTCCTGCTGTAGCTCCTCAGAGCAATTCTGAGGTTCTGTAAAGGCTCAGGTAATAATACCTATTACAAATGAGTTTTGCCTAGCTGTAGAAAAGGGGGCTTTATAACTGCAAAGCATCTATCCTAAATTATGTAATTAAGGTTGTACAGTTTTAGTTTATGAACAGTCACTTTCTTAGTTTAACTATCTCATTCCTTGAGAGATAATCAGAGATACTTTCTGGGTGTGTCAATGACTATGTGAAACTTAATAGGTTTTTTAACTTGCATATGTCTTAGCTCTTAAAACTTTTTTTTTTTTAAGGTCTAGTCCCTCTTTTGTTTTAGCACAGGACAAGTTGTACTGACCACAAAACTTTTTTATTTGTGACATATCTGGTTCTATATTGTCGACAAATCTATTAAGGAAACAAGTCTTCATTCTCAAAAGACTTGCTTTCATTACAAGACAGCAATTATTCAGGTACACACAGTCCTGTTTCCACTTAGGTGAGCAAGGTGTACTTTACCATCAATTTCTGTGCAGATTTTTTTAATCATTTGTGCAAATATCAATGATTTTGAAACTATGATCACCTTTCTTGATTATTTTAGAGGACAAAAGATCAGTTAATAAAGTATATAATTGAATTCATGGAATTAAAGGAAAAAAGAAAACCTTTAGATTCAGTGATATTACGTACTTAAATGCTACACTCTTGCACAGAAAGAGACATTAACACTTGCTGAAAACAATAAAAAGTTTCTTGGTAACTTAACTGTAATTATTTAAGTTCCAGGGGTTCTTCAAAAATACTTCAGATATTATTACTGTTATGTTTTTGTTCATTATGATAAATGAGCATATCGGTTTCTCATGAGCCAACATTCACTGTGGGAAATACAAACTGTTATGGGAACTAACAGTACCATGAAAAACCAGCTGGAAGTGAGTAATAACCCAGCTGAAAACTGAATGCTACATTTTGTTCTGTAAGAACTACATATGACCACTCACTTCAGCTGAATCAATAGACATGTTTCAAATTTGATAGCATAATAAAATTAACAATTCTCCCATTTGGGAGACACGTCTCTCGAGACTAGTAGCAGTTGTAAGTNTTATGAGTTGGAATATTTTGCTTCATTATAAGAGTTTTGTAACTTTTAGGTAGTAGTATTAATAAATGAGAAAACAGCTTAAAGTAATTCACTTTCAGAGTTCTTCCACTGAAACATAGTCTATTGGAACAGTTGAAGAAAGATGTATGTGCTTGAATTATTTTTTTCCAGCTCTATATTTTATGAGACAGACCCAAATACGGGCATCTAAAAAGGAATATTTATTTATTTAGGAGTGTACATCTATCAATCCCCAAAATGGAAGAGGAGAAAGAACCCTTATTCTGGCTTTGTGTGTCTCCTCCTGCCCTTTTTTTCTCAATATTGGAAGAGTCAGCAGCCCAAAATGTGGTTTAACGATTTTTAATCTCATAAGCATCCAACTGTTTAAAGGTCTTTCTGAATCGTAAAGACTGTAATAGTAATGCATATTATTGCTTCTTTTCTCTACCTGGTCCAGGCTGAATTTTCTCTCAAGGCATAATGCTAAAATTATGATAATCATACCATTGATTCTGTGTAAAATTGGCCCCTTTAAAAAATGTTCTGTAATAATGTTTACAGTGTAGAACTGGTATGTATGTTAAGTACATCTTTTTATTGAATCAATTAATCAGTTAACAGAACAAAAAAAGCAACTAGAGGTTAGCCTGGATCCACCATGCAGCTAACAGTTGACAGAAAGAATGTGTCATACAACCAACAGACTTCCTGCAGATTATTCCCCAAGGTAATACTTTTATTCTGTCATTAATACCAAAGCAGGCTTTTATCAGTTTTCTCCTTATTGGCAACTGCTCCTGTACTGTCCCCTATAAAAGAATAACTGAAAATTTCCCAAAGATTTCAAAAAGCCTAGAAAAAAATCTCTACCATCCTTCCATACAATCTATTTTTAATGGTTTTTTTTCAGAATTCGGAACTGTCTTACCCAAATTTTCTCCTTCAGAATTTCCTTGGCAGTTCGATTTGGTATTTTTGCGGACTGCCTATGAAATGGGTTTTGAGTTATTGATACTGAATATGATTTAGTACCACTGTGTTTCCTGTAGACATAATTGTACTGATTTTATTGCATGTGAATTATTCATGGGAGTCTATGAAAGACCATACTGTTTGCTGTGGTTTTCCTTACCTTATGACGCAAGTGATGAGGGTTTCTCAAGATGTGCAAGGACAAAAAAATTGTGATTGCACTTCTTACAGGAAATCTTTTATGGGTAGAACTATAAGATGAATAAATGATGGAGAAATTCTTTAATAAATCATTCATTGAACGTAGGTTCAAAAAGGAACAGTTCAGTACCTGTAAGATATCCCAGGCAAAAACACCTCTTTGCGATTGGGTGGGGTGGTTGTGACAGCCCAGAGATATAAACAGGAAAGTTAATGCTGGAGGTTTATTTCCCTGCCTGATTTCAGAATAGAGCAGTAGGAGAGATCACACTGGTGTGTAAATATGCCACTCCCTCTGTGTTCTGAGGAGGGAAGGGTCCCACCAGCAGTTAGAACTGGTTACTACGCGTTTTCACAGGGTTCCACTCAGTGCATGGAGCAGAATCGTGGATTTCTTCATCTGTTCTTATCTGGACACCTTTTAGCAATGAAGAAAGTCCATTTGTCCTGTTTTACTTTTGCTGCTGTTTTTCAAAAGGAAATGTAGTTCACACATTCGAAATGATGTTATTTCTATGACAAATTTTCTTAGGTGGGAGCTGCATTACTTGCTGTTTCATCTCATGATTAGCTTTGTAAACAATTAAATAAATCAAAATGTTCCTAGCTACTCTGCCAATTTATCCAGTTCTCTGAGTAAAGTATTAGTAGAATAAAAAAATGTATCTATTTATTCATTGTACTTGCTCCAGTCTTAGCTCACAAAATATCTAAAATGAGGTAATCTCACTATTTTATGAGAACCCATTTATAAAAGTCTACACTACACTGTTAGATACGCCTAAAAATGACAGTTTTTCCAGAGAACACCCACTGCAGGGTCCATGGAAATCTGAAACTCTCTGTTTTTCTTCAGAACCCTTCTTTGCAAAGTGTTTGAATATACCTGTATCTATACTACTTTTCCTACTTTTGCCCGGTCACGGTTGCTGCATTTCATGACTTGAGATGGTCATATTTATACTGTTTGAAGAGGACAGTCAATGTGTCTGAATCAATCTTACCTAAACCTCACAGCTCCACCTGCCAAACAAACAGGACAGCTTTGGCAGTTATGTAGTTGGGAGTGGAACATAACTTTGAGCATGACTGTGAAAATGTAAACAAGCAGTGAACAGTCATGGGCTTGTCCATAGTGGTGAACATGTCTTTGAAAGGCTACCATAATCAAAAGAGTGAAAAAGAACTGCAGAAATACTGCTAAGAGATCTGAATCTGCAGCCTCACAGCCTCTGGGATAACTCAGCCACACTGGTTTTGTGTAGAACTACCTTCTGTGAATAAAATTGTTCGGATTTGCCTGTGTTTCCATGACTAAACTTTCAGGCTACTTTACATCATCCCTCTCTACTTCATTCACATACTGCCAATATATTGTGTTCTGGGTTAAATTTGAGAGGTGCTGGTTGCTTTTAGTAATTTTCTAACTGTAGGTTTTAGGTAAACACAGACGAATCTCTTATATTTTCCTGTGTAATCTGTATGAAATGCTAGATATTGATTTTTCTCTTTTGTGTCCATGCACACTTATATTGAAAACTTCCAGTGGTAATGACCCATGAGCAGACTAGGAGATGATTCCATATGAGAGCATGCTGGGTATGTCATCACACCAGTGGGAATTGTAGGTAGTGGATTTAATTAATGCGTATTCTATTAATGCATGATGGAGGAAAAAGTGAACACAATTCTTTTGAAGAAGTACAAATTAATGTTGTGAAATGAGAAAAAAATACCAAGGCTGAGACATATTTTGGAAATAACATACAACCTCTCTGGCCAAGCAGGTTTGCCTCTTTTGGTGTTTGGAAAGAGACGCATTTCATGGTCTCACTCATGCCACAGGTTGTCCGCTAAGGAGTCGGCATAATGCGTCTGGGCCATGAGAGGGTTACTAAGTGTAAAGTGCTTTGGTCCAGTATTCAAGAAGATTGTGGTGGTTCTACTTTTATGTGATGGATTTACTTTCCAGGGAAGCTACTATGGCTGCAGAATTACAGCCAAACGCTGAACTGGAGATCTAGAAAAAGAAAAGGGTGGTATTCGGATGCAGCCTGCTCATGCCTTTGGGAGAGTTCCTGGATCATGAACCAGTTCCTGACACTCTTTCAGCTGTCCCGTGAAGGAAGATCCCCAGGAGCTGGCAGGCTGCAATGGGCTCCCTCGACCATGTATTGAGCACAGCGCCTCCTCTGCCTCAGAAAGGGCTTCTGATACCTTTTATTTATTTCCACCTGAACATCATGACTGCAAAAACAGTATGAATCTTATCTCCCATTTGATTATTAAACATCTTATTTTACATGACAAGAATTTAAAGCCTTCACTATGAGAGTGAGGAAGCACTGGAACAGGTAAGAACTGAAAGAGAGAAGTTGCGGATGCCCCATCCCTGGCAGTGTTCAAGGCCAGGTTGGATAAGTCTTCGAGCAACCTGATCTAGTGGAAGGTGTCCTTGACTTTGGCAGTGAGGTTGGAACTAGAAGATCTTTAAGGTCCCTTCCAATCCAAACCATTCCATGATTCTGTGTTTCTATAAATGTATCAGACTTAATCTGGGGAATGAGAACATTATAAATCATAAAATATTCTGAACTATATCCAATGCTATAATTTCTTCACCAAAAGTCTTATCAAGCATTGTAACAGGCTGCCCAGGGTAGTGTTATAATCACCTCTCCTGAAGGTTTATGAAAGATGTGTCACCTACGGACATGGTTGAATTGGCAGTGCAGGGTTAGTGGTTGGACTGGATGATCTCAGAGGTCTTTTCCAACCTGAATTGTTCTACAGTTCTATGAAACGCTTTGAAGAAGAGTGGGCATCCATTTGGTTTCCATATAGTCAGTAAAGCTGACTTTACAATTCTTTTGCACTGCTAGGGCAGCATATACCTAGGAGAGTTTATCAGAAGTTATCAAGGTTTGTTTTTCTGATTTACACCTAAGAAGCAGGTTTGGTTTTTTTTCCAAAGGACAAGAAAAGAGTTATGCCTCTATTTTTCTATGAACTTTAAGTGGATGGTTGAAGCCTTATGTTCTTATAAAAACACAGCAGAAAAGACAACACTTGCAAGGACGTTTGTGTCTGATACTGCTATTTTTTTTTTTACTGCACCCTTCCCTTACAAGTTTGTGAGAAATCTTAAGGTGTTAGGAGACTAATGTTAAGCTTAGCAGAGAGATGCTGTGTTAGCTTCTTTTCTTAAAAAAGACTTTTGCAATTGTCATGTCTGATGGGTGTGGTACTATACCTAATTTCATTTGTATGAAAAACAAGCAGAAGGACAGCAATAAGGGTTAAAAAATGTATTACCACTTTTCTGGTCAAAGTAAAGGCGAGATAAGACTGAATTGCAAAGCATCCTTTGTAAGAGCTATTTTGGGGAGGGGATTACCATCACACAGAAAGGGATGTGTAGAAGCACCAAGAAATAGAGCCCAAAATAGAACAAGATTTTTTACAGTGTTTGGGGAGATGAGAAATCCTTTTGATTTTAAGAACCAGGCAAAAATAAACCAGCTGTATTAAAGTGACTTTTTGCTTATGCTTGTATTTAGTCTTGTATCTTTTTGTTAATATCAGCCATGGGGGAAAAAAATGCAAGTCTGTCAGGTAACTAAATTTTTTAAAAACCAGAAACTGCTGGGTGTCTATAAAAAATGAACTGTCTCCTTCAGAATATAACAGGAGTATGAGTATGACAGGAAAAGAAGGAAGGTTACAGAAAATAATCACACATGTGCAAAGGTACACCTGGCGAACAATGTAGTTTACTAGGATCAGGATTGCCTCTTTTCCAAAAGGCACTGAGAAGATCAGAAAGCAGGAGAATTCACAAATGTCATTCCCTGATTTATGTTATAAGGTATTGTCATGTGCTCTGATGGCATCTTATCTTCAGAAGAAACTCGTATTTTTCCACTGATACTAACAACCATTAAAAATCTTTGCCATTTCTGTTTAGAAGGAAAAATATTATTACTTCGTAATGAATGGAACACTTTCCTTATTTATCCATGCTTTTCTGTCTCTAGGAGTTGAGTGACTTCCAATATTAACATAGAGGTAGCATTAATCTTTTGCAAATAGTGGAATCAGCATGTGATGGAAGTCTCTTGCTGCAAAAATGTGTAACTGGTGTGAATCTTAGTACTATATCAAGCCTCACAACCAGAGCAGCTTAATGAGTGCAGCAATCTCAGTGACTGGAATGTTGAACCTAGGTAGCAGAAGTGGATCCTGTCTAAAGCCAAATATTATCAGGCTGCTGGCACATAAAATTTAAAATCTTATAAGGAACCTGTTCTCATTTAAAGAGTGCATAGAAAATGAAAAATCTGTGTCAATAAATGCATAGAAAAAAAAAAAAAGAAACCGCTTTAACTGAATATGTGTGCATTGACTATCCATAGTCTCATGGCATGGACTGTCTCCATTACCATTCTGGAAAGAGATGGAATTGTGGACAACTTTCAGCTCTGCACTCAGCATGTGAGAAAAAGGCATATCTGAGGTTAGGAGATTTTAAGAAAAAAACCTGCAAATATTATTTCACTATTATATCCGGCAATTGTGTATCCAGATCTTGAAAGTTGCACGTTATTCTGTAAAAAGGAGCTACTGAAAGGATATATTTAAAAAATATATTTTAAAAGGCACATGAGATCTAGCAGGGTAAAGAGGAGGTTTCCAAGGTTGACCAGAGGTAGAGAGCTCCACTTCCACTCTGGAAGAGCCTTGTATTGCTGGGGATGCTGAAAGTACTCAAAGGAACTCCACCTGAAGGCACCCTGCCTTGTTTCTTCAACGCAGGTCAGTGTGGGTCTCACAACACGCCACATCACCAAGGCTGTAACATCTGCCTCGTGCTTTGCAGCCATGGACAGATATTAGCTAAGACACATCATGAGGATGAAGATTTAAGCTAAAGCATTCCAAAAGCATTGCTGGTGAGAAACTTGGGAAAAGTGTTTTTCTCAGCCTGTTTAGTAGCTGTGGAGTTCTGAAGCCTATTTTATTGACTGCTTTTGGAGGTATTAGAGTAAACTGAATGGCCTCATCAAACATGGCCATTTAGTTTGAGAAAGGCAAAAAAGACAGGCCTGTAAGTAATTTTAAAGAGAATTTCAAAGTCATATGATGAAACCAGACTACTATAGCTGACCAATACTACAGTGGAGACCCAATTCAGTAGGCTTACATTCAGTTTTGCTCAGAGAAGCAGATAAGCACTTTATTCTTACACAGAAATTAAGAACACTTAAAATTTAGTTTGAGTTTTAAAAGGTTTGATGGTTGAGATTTTTTTTAAACCAACATTAATTTGGCTAGGTCTTTTCTGAAATATGTTCTGTCTTTCTACATTGTAGGTGACACCTGTATGTATAGGCGATGGGAAGGCACGAGGCTCCTCCATCTGCCTCCTTCAACTTTTGAGTAGCTATTAGACTTACAGTGCAAAGTTTTTTCCGTCCTTTTTTTTTGGTCTTTTTGTGTTTTGCCCACTTCTCCTTACTGACATGTAAAGAAATCCTCAACTGGAGAGTGCTCTTGCATGAATTACATGAAACATTCTTCACTGAGAAGTTTGGAAAGTCTATCTTCCTACACATATTGTTATGTACAGTTTTGTATTGTTAAGCCAAAAATACATCAGTCTTCTATAATACAAATCTTTCTTGCTTTTCTAGGCAGGCTTCAAGTGTAGCTATTTAGCTTGTTGTTAATTTCTGTCTCTGCTAATTGGTTTTGTGTATTGTTAATTTTCCCCCTTAATTTGTATGCATTGAATTGACTTTAATTAAACCTCCTTGACAGACAGCTTGTTCTTTTATTCCCATAATTTCTTTTTTCTTAATCCTGACACATCGCAAAATGTCTGCTTTCATTTACTCTGGCATCAATTCACTGTAATTCCATCAGAGTCGCTGGAGTTACTTTGAATTTACTGCGTTATAAGCAAGAACAAAATTTGTTCCCATGATTGACAATTACAGACATCTGAATGGAGGTAAAAAACACAAACCTTTTCAAAATAATGTTCAGTCTTTACTATTAAGGGGTTTCATGTCACCAAAGAATGCGTCAAGTAATTTTGCCAGTGACCATGTGGTGGGGAAAGAAATCTAAATGCGTGAATGTAAGAATTCATTACTAATGAGCAAGCTTAAAAATTAGCATATTCTGACACAATGGAAACCTAGTTCAAGTCAGACTGTTTTTAAAAAGTACACCACAAGAAATTTCTTTTTTCTTTCCCTAAAAGAAGGGAAAGAATAGGACCACCTCAAAGATATTTCAAGTGGTTACTCCTTGCCAGGCTTCTCTCTGGACAGTAATCATTACTTTCTGAAACAGTAGAGAGTACATTTATCTTACCTATGAAATCATATGTTGCAATTAATTGCTTTTGAGTTGTGTGAAGGCATTTGACAATTAAAATTTCACAGTGATTTTCATTTGCCCTTCAGGAGAGGGGATTTTTGTTTCTTTACTGCAAAGGATTAAGCAAAGGGAAAGGAGTGTATAATATTTACATTTCTACCAAAGTCTGAAATGTCAGTAGTTCAAGTTCCAAATGTTAAAGTGCAATTTCCTGATTTTTAATGGACTCTCACTTCTGTTCTGCAGAAAAATGGAAGGGAAGAGGAAGAGCCGGGTCGCACTTTGAGACAGCGCGCAGACGGAGTAGAGCTGTCCTTTATCATATCTCTGGACATCTACAAAGAAGAGAGAAGAACAAATTAAAAATTAATAACGTGGGTGTAATTCTTATGCTTTTCTTTTTTTTTTTTTCTCAAAAATGTACTCTTTTCACCGTCTTTAAACAAAAGTATAAAATCAAAAGTGTTGTAAAAAGTTGGTGAGTACCTGAGAAATGTCCAAGTCATAATTATACAGTAGCAAAATGATTAGAGTGCATGTCACTTAAGTGCAGTTCTGCCTACTGTGGTATTTGTTACCATATGACAAGACAGTGTATTTAGTCTTACTGTAAACAAGTATTTATTTAATGCCAGGAAAGCCACATTAGAAAGTTTCTCAGAACTTAATATTAGATTCCAGTTTACCTTGTCATCCCAATAACTTCATTTCAATTATTTTTATTTGCCAAAAAGATAATGAAGGAATTCAAGATATTGCTCTAGCTGAAAATCTCCATATTGTTAAGCCCCAAAAGCTCACACATCATTGAGGCAGCTTTTCATGTGAATTTCTCCAACTTTGTGCTGAGTATATTTGTCTTTTCATTTCCTAATAGAAATAGTAATGTTTCTTACTTTAAATTACTTCTGTGTTCCCTCAGGAACTATAACTAATAAGTAAGTTCATAAAACATCCTGTTAATGTTGCTAAAACTAAACCAAACATAAACAAAACCAACAATATAGCAACAGAAGGACTCCTAAAGAGATGCTCAAGAGAAAAAATAACTGTCCTGCTATATGAAACTATGTTTCAGAAGAAAAGTTAATGCAGAGGAAAGCTAGAGATACATATGAAATCAGTATATTCATATAAATATTTTCTAGAATGATATTGGAGAGCCTGCTCCAACAGGGAGAACCTGTAGTTATTAGAAGGAGGAGTAGCAAAGAAGTTTTTCTTAAAATCTCAAAACAGTATTAATTTCTTGTTTGTATGTCATTAGCTTAAAAAAGCTAAAATTTGTGACAGAGAAAGAAGAAAATGGTATTGTTTAGTTCTTTTTGGTCTGAGTGGGGTTTTTTGGTTTTTTTGTTTGTTCGTTTGTTGTTTGGGTTTTTTTAATAGTTAGTGGAAGATGAAAGAGAGATGATGGGAAAAGTTACCAAAGGATATAGAACATGAACACCCTGAAAGATGATCTGCCACTGGGCATGTTCCTTTTATTGCTTACCAAAATAAAGCAGCAGTGCAGATGCATCCTCCCAGATATGATTACATTAGAAATTATAGCAGAAAAAAAACTTGGTATAGATTAAGGGCATGAAAATGTGCTAATGGTATATATCTCACAGGGCATACAGTCTCTTCCATTGAATATAAATATTAGATGTTGAAAAGTGTTTTAAAAATGCTAAAAATGTTTAATGTTGAAAAATTTAATACTCAAACCCCCTGCAAAGTATGATCAGATCTTCCAGGAACATTTTCATTGCATAGTAACATTTTTAGGAACATAACTTTTGAATAGCTTTTGGTGACTTACCTGTATTGTCAAAATCCTAGTGCAGATGATATTGTACCATTTTAAAGGATTTATTCTGAAACTATTTGACTAGCTTTAGTAAGTTGAATTTTAGAGCTATGGATTTGAAATAGTAAGAGAAACATTTTATTTTCTGTGATTACAAAGGAGCTGAGGATAACTATTGTGAGTATTCAGCCACTTAGATTCATGAATGAGAACCAAAAATAGAGAAGGCAATGACATCAGTATTTCGAATGAAACACACAAAGAGAAAAGCTGTGACAGACAAGGCAAATGCAGTTAGGTGCCGATTTTGTAATTTAGTTTTTGTGTTGAATAACTTCAAGATCAGAAGTAATCTTATCTTGCTGAATACATAGCATTGTTTTGTGAGGCTCTTTGGTACTGGAACAGCACTAACCAGGAGCACAGTGACAGTGAGAAAGAATTTTGTTAGTAAATAATACAGGACAGTTCATGTCCCACGTGATGCTTTTCAGGAGGGTAGTTTGTGTTAAAACTGTGAAGGATGAAAATTAAAGATGTCTAAAGCTGATGGTTAACACTGAAGTCTTGGTTGCAGAAAACATTGCTAGGCAGACAAAGCCTCAAGACAAAGCTGTGTGTAGTCTAATGATGAAGGTAGTCAGTTCTGGAGCCATAATATGGTGGATCTATATTTGCATTTTGATTTAGATCAGGAGTGCAATTTTAAAGGGAATCAAAAAGTTATTCCTACCAGTTCACTGGATTCCAGAACATGAAACTAAAACAGGAGAGGTGCTCCAAGTACTGAGCTGTTCAGTCCATGGGAACAGGCTAGAGCTGGTCTGAAAGAACCTGCTCTAAAATATGTATGGGAACAATGGTTTGCCTTCAGCACCATCTATTCCTTTCTACATGTTCCTATTTGCAGTACTATGTCCTTGTGCATACAAAGTTCTAACCTCTCTATCCAGCAGAATGACATTGCTCTTCAGTCAGAATTAATCCAACAGAGGAAGAAATAGTTTGCCAGATTCAGTCCCCTCTTCATTCTCTTTAATCTGTACCTCGTTAATCCTCCTCCTGCTCCAACATTCACAAAAGTTATTCCGTGAACAGAACCATCTGTCTAAATAAGTGTGAGGACTACATTAAGAAGAAAAAAGAAATAGCATTAGCTCTTGCCTGCATATGAGTATGTCATATTTCATTACGCTTTTTTTTTTTTAAATAACCTTAACCACCTAATGGCTGCATTAGAAGAAATGCTTCTGTGTGATCAAATTATTGTTTGGTCTCATTTAATTTTTTTTTTCTCTTTTTCAGAATGTTTTTGTAGATAAACCAGCATTTCCAGAATACAAAGTTTCAGATGCAAAAAAATCCAAATTCATACTGTTGCATTTTAGCACTTTCAAATCTGGCTGGGATTGGCTTATTTTACTGGCAACGTTTTATGTTGCTGTGACTGTACCTTACAATGTTTCCTTCATTGGCCATGATGAGCTGTCTTCAGCTCGAAGCACAACTGTCAGCGACATTGCAGTGGAAATTCTCTTTATCATGGGTAAGATATGTTTGAGATCTGTTTGGGATCCCTTTTTTTGTCTTTCAGGGTTTTCACAGAATAATTTCACTTTCATGACTTTAAAGAAAATCGGTTTTAGTTGTATAGCTTGGTATTGTTTTCTGAACTTTAGATCACCTTTTCTCTTTTTGTTTGTTTTCCTTTTTCTTTTTTTGTTCGTTTTCCTTTTTCTTTTTTTTGTTCTAAATTGGCTGTTACTCTAAAGAGACCTTTGATCTCAAGAAAGATTGAAAACCATTGTTTCACTCTGTCAGTGCCTAAACCTTCATAATATAGGGATGTGCCCTGGAATCCCTACAGTTTTGCTTATAATGTGCAATTTTTTTATTTCATATTACCTTTCATAGACACTTAGAAGAGCCCTGGACCACAAGCAGACAATCATTAGATTTTGAAAACTAATGACATAAGATTAAAACTCACACTGCAATAATGCAAGTGTACAATATCAATATGCTATGCTGACAACTGGGATAGAATTTAAGAGGTTGGAATTTGTCATCTGCTCCATTCTCTAAACTTTTTATTTCCATGACTGATTTAATTCTTATATCTTAAAAGAATTAAAAAGAAACAAGGTGATATCTAATAGTAGCTTTGTAGCAAAGAAATTTCATTTTTCTTTTTTTTTTAATTACCCTTTTTCTAATTACTTTCTGAATATGGAAAAGAATTCCTGACTAGAGTCAAAATAGAGTTATAATATCATTCAGTGCTGTCACACTGACAAACTATAGCACAAATCTCTAGAGCAGCTATTATTTTTAAGAAATAAGCAAAGTTGAGCAAGTCTTTCATGAATATGAGAAGGCTTTGGATGAGTTCTGAAAGGGCAATAAAATGAACAAAAGAATTTTCAGATTAGAAACTTCTTTTCCACTTTATTTTTTCATGAAAAAATAGCTTAGCTCAAACATTAAAAGCAATGTTATGGTCTTCTCTAGGAGAACTAAAGAAAACTGAAACATCATAAACACTAAGCAATAACTCAGAACGTTTTTAGTTTAACACGTTTTTCTTATGAAAATTTTGAAAAGTGTATTCCATTTGTCTGTCAGCTTTACTCTAGACAGTAAGACTAGTAGGAGATGGAAGACTCAGATATGATGGATAAATATTTGTTTCCTCTTTTGGTCGTTGTTTTGTCATTAGATTTAAGGTCTAATTTTCCTTTTTTTATGGTCATTATTAGATCTTGGTGGAGTCTTTCATGTTAATGCAAACAATTCTCATTCAAAGATACTCAAGCATTTCAGTAAGAAACATTCTGCAATTCACATCATCAAGGATCATCTTTTCTCTTGTACAAAAAGAAGGAGGTTATGACTCTAGTCAGTCAAATTAATCCATGTTCCACTTTAAAGAATACAAAATGAAATAATGCAGCTTGATGTGCCCGGCCAACTTTACAAAAAGAGTAGACTCAGAGTTACAATATTTTGATAATGGTTATATCCTTCACTCTACATCAGTGTAGATAAGCACAGTGGTTTGTGTTATAAATGTGTTTATTTGAATATAAGCACAAGAGAGTATAGTCTGTATCTATCTTCTTTATGTGAGATAGTGCTCATTTGAAGCAAGACAGATGCTGTACTGCTCAGCGCTACTTTTCTGGTTATCTGTTTTGCTGGAAATATGGAGTCTTTATATCAGTAAATAAAAAGCAATGATCAATAGAGTAGCTGGGTAAGAAAAATAAAATGAAGAAGATTTTCTGTAAATTTTGCTTCATATTTTCTGGTTAGACTTTTACTCCTATCATCCAAGAAATCAAACTATGGCTGTAACGCAACACATTCAAAAAAATGTGCATGAAGTACCAGAAAAAGATTTTTTCCCATCAGTTAGTGGTATCCACAAGCACTGTACTGTAGCATACCAATATTCCCACCCACAATTTGAATAGTGGCTCAGTTCTCCCCAGAATCATTATTTCTGAAATTAGTATTTGTTTTAAAATATGTAGTTCTGAGGAAAGATTGATGGAGTATTTTCAGGACATTCTCATACTGCATTGAAATCTCTGCAGTGGATTTATAGAAAATAGTGTGTTTATACTCATCTCTTCATGGCACCTTGTCTGATAAAATGTTAAATTAATATGTCTCGGAACACGTGTAAATACATTGAAAGTAGTAACATTGACAGCATACTTAAATTTAAGTTTCAGGGCATTTGTTGCGCTGTGGCTCTGACAAGCACATCTTTGACAGATGATCTATGTGCTATGAGAAAAGTCAATGAGAAATATGGTGTAAAATTCTTCTAATAATGCTGCTGCCTCAGAAAGTCCGTAGGGAGATCTGTCTGAGATTGCGTTACAATCTGAGAGTTGTGTTACAGCTCTGCAGTCATGGATTGAGATATCACAACTGTAGTAATGGATTGGAGAAATAGAGTCTATCTCCTTTGATTTTATTTCTCAGAACAGAGAGTAATATTCCTTTTATGAACATGAATTTTTTTGTTTCCTCTAACCAAAG
>VWZG01000863.1:33466-62924 GCA_013396735.1 Grallaria varia
TTCCTCTAACCAAAGATAGAGCAAAACTACTTTAGTTTTAGAATTTTTTTATTGTTTTATATATTTAAAAATCATAAAGAGGTGCGGAGAAAAAGTTTCTAGGATTAATATATTTAAACAAATACACAAAAAAATTATCTTGAGAAATGTTTCAGCTGGTGAGGGATATTACCTGCTTTATTGCACTATTTACTTCAAAGTTTATGCCCCTGTATTTGCATATGCAGTAGCTGCATCCTTCATTTATGGATAGGTGACAAATCATTTGCTCACTTATAGTCAATCCACACAGTGGGAATTGCTTAAAAGTTTTTATGTAGTTTCCACTCTGCTAAGTTTCCTTTCAGTAGGCATGCAAAGTTCAAACTACCCTCCTCCATACAGAGTATGACTGACCCAAGTTATAGTTACAGTCACACAATGTGTGTATTTACATTTACTATCCTATACTACAATGGTAAAACAACACTATTTTTAAATAAGATTAAAGTCTTTTAATTAACAATCTAGGCAATTTCCAAGGAAATTATTAGATACTTAATAGTTAACTATTTTTTTTTTTTTGTGAGTTTGCATGTGAGCTTTTTTCCCTTTTTTTTTTAATTCATTTAATGATTTCTGGATAATGTCTACATGACATATCAGACTGAAGGAGGTAAGTTCTGAGAAAAATATTTTAGGTTTTCCCTTTGGAGCTGGTCAAAAATTTTAAGTGTATGAAGCAGTTATTCCCCTGTCCACTGAACATATTAGTTGTTTGATCTTTGCATTATTTTCTGTAACATTTGTGGGAACTGTGTTCATGAAATACCCAACAACTAATTTTGCTTCAAACACATTGAATTTAGTGAAAACTTAAGTTCTATGACTGATGTTTCTTCACTCTTTGCAATTGCTTCTTTCTGCCATATTTCTGCAGGCTCTATTAAGAAAATTACCTATATAGAAACTTTCAAACTTCTGCAGTCACAAATACTGGTTTCTTTTCAAAGCAGAACTAGCAGTTCACTTTTCAGAAATATTTTTAGTTCTTTGGTTTTCTTTTAAGACTCCAAAGTTCATAACTTCCTTTGTAGAAAAGTCAATATAATATATTTTGGCTATTCAATATATTCATGGATTGAGTCTGTTTTCAAAAGGTAGAGCATGGTTTATAATAAGATTTTTCCAGTGTCTAATGTGTTATTTTAAAGGTCACAATATGTAATGCTCTTCTAGTGTACCAGCTACTGTGGAACTGAGATTAGCTAATCTCAGTTTAACACCTTCATAGCTACAGAAAGCAACTTGAAAGGGTGAACCCCAAAGGCTAAAACTCAAGGAAGTGGGTGAAAGGATATGGCTTTTTATTTTTTAGGTTTGTGGTCTTTTGTTCATTAGTGGGCCCTCAGTACAGTCCAGAGTTACAAGGAACCCCTCTGTTTTGACATTGGGGTGCTGATCATTCCTGCCCACAATAATGGGTACAGCCTAAGCAGAAGGTTTGGCAGAATGCATCATGTCAGTGCATTAACACTGGCCCCTGGAAGGAGTGACTTTTGTTGTAACTACAGCCATTTGAACCACTAATGCCTTCAGATTTCAACTTTTCTCCTATTAGTCGATAATTTACCCAAACAAAACAGTATTTTCTTTAATGATCATGTTCCTCAATAAGATAATTTTTCCCCGTTTAATCTGTGGAAGAGAACAAATTTTTCTATTTGACAAAACATCATCCTGGTGGTATAATAGTGGGTCTTGAAATTCCATTTTAGATTTCAAGTCTATTAGAACCTAGATTTGTAACTTGGGATACTTCCTTTCTTGAATTTCTAGCAGTATAAAATTTGGTCTGGTCTCTTCACTGTTACTTACATCAACACCATACATCTGAGACTTCGGTCATATGTAGTTTTATATTACCTTTCAGTTCATAAAGATTCTGATAAGAATTAAAAATTTTGACCGTCTAGTCCAGCCTCCAAGTATTAGTATTGACTACAATAAATTATTTGGCCAAAGCGTATTTTCCTGAAGGACATGCAGTCTTCCGCAAAGACCCTAGAGAAGGAAGAATCCACAAGTCTATTTCCCTGTGGCTTGTAAATGACATACTTCTATTTGCTTTTTTTTTCCATCAAGTTGCAGAAGTGACATCTTTTTAAGTGTTTAGTAGTCCTGTTTTAAAATGTTGCTGCCTGCTGTTTCTTAGTTAGGGCACGCTGGGTTGTAAATTAGCATCTGATATGATCCAACCATACTTTGTTGCTTCCTTCCAAAATTAGATAAGAAGTATTTATTGAATACATCTATATTTTTTTCACAAGATTAATTATAGCTTCTCTCATAATGGCATGTCACTACTACAAAGGAACTAAAGTTGCATTCTAGCGTTTTTTTCTTAAAACTGTAATTTTCCTTCCTCCTGGCTACCAGTGATTTCTTTCTCTTTCCCAAACAGGTCTAGATTTTCATGTCAAATTTTCTATAGTTTATATTTTTGATTACTTAGTATCTGTTCAGCATTTGATGTATCTTTCTTAAAAAGAAAAAAAATGCTGTTTCTTCAGCAGCTGCAATAGGTTGTTTTAAAGATATTATTTGATAATGTATTCTTTTGAGATAAGATTATTGATGAAGTATGTGGTTTATTCTATATTGCATATTTATTCTACAAAGTCCTTACACTTTGGTTCTTAACCTCTGTTGTGTTTTTTTTTTCTTGCAAACTTTATTTGAGTTCATAATGGCCCAGGTTCTTAATAATGGTGTAAAATGAGGATTACTTTCCTTTCCTATATAAACTAAATACCATCTTCCTTAGCTTATCATGTCAGCATCTAAAAGAAAATGATCATGCTGATTGTGGTAACAGACTTTTCGAATGAACATGTTGAGTTGAAAAATCACACTTCCATTTGAATAAATTGTTCCTAGGTGATTTACTAGGAACATTTAGGTTTATATCAGCCGTAGAATAATAAAAATAACAGTTGATATAGGGACAGATAAATAGTTCTTCAAACAATATGGTACTAACATTTCCTGGAATCTTTCCTAAAAGCTCTCTGGCCAGATTCTAATACCATTATCCTTGTATAATTAAATAACATTTGCTCAAATGATCAGATAGTTCAAAGAGCTTAGACTTTGAGGAAAGTATTGCTAGCTAAAGACAGTCAATGCAAAATTGCATAAAGGAAAAATGAAAAAAAAAAAAAAATTAGACAAGAGTCAGTTATACCATATAGAAGAGGGAGGTGGTTTAGGAAATTGTCTACTCTGAAGATCAATGGGCTTAATGTACCTAAATCATCTCAGTCTCAAGCACAGGATTGAATGACTGGAGTCTGATAAAACATCATGTATTGCCCAGTCCCCTGGTTACTGCCTCTATGGGTACCACTTGCCCTAAAGGTACAGGAGTTTTTGACTTCATTTAGTTGGCAGTAAAAGAGAGTTAAATTGAGGTACATTTCATAGCATTTGGTGAAATCCAAAACTGTCATAGGTAGTTATTGAATTGCCTGATTAATCCTAAATTGTTGGTCTTCTGTAACTTGTCCATATGGTTAATCCCAGCAGGATTTTTTTTTTTTTTTAAATCAAGTCTAAAGAGAGAAAAAAATGCCACAGGAAAATCAACTACTTCAGGTAAAATAATCCTGTTTATGGGTAAACAGGTTCAGCTGGGCACCAGATTTTTTCTTTTAACAGAGATTAGAAATTGAGATTATACAGAACACATATTGTGCTCTGGAAATTGTAAAAGGGATATTATACTGAAAAATACTCTAAGGATTAATAGGTTAGGTTGGTGCATATCAGTTTACGGCTTTCATTCCTTTTATATCATTTAGGATAGCAATCTGCATTATGCACCACATAAAACCTCATTTTTGTAATGTAGCATTTTTTCCCCTTTGTAGAACATCAGTTTTAAATGATCTTTTCCTACCATTCACTGATTGAAAGTGTCTCTGTGTGAATGTGCACACGATAGAAATCCAGAAAGAGGTAACTCGATAAAAGAGGTGATATGTCATACAGAGCTTCAAGAAAGATCGGAAAACAGTTTCCAAACCTTAGGACTTGCTCTGGGTTCCCAGCTCTTTTGGCCCCAACCATGAAATAAGTTGCCTTTTCTTAGGAATTGAGCATTGTTAAGTCATAGATTTTCACACTGGAAGCTTGTGAGAAAGAAAATTGTCACAAATAGGTAAGTTAGAACACTCAGATTAGGAAAGTAATCATTTAGAGCCTTTCACATTAGATCACATTATTGGCTTCAGAAATTTGAAATGAAAATATCACAAAAGCATGTAGCCATGGTAATTGCAAACTTGGAAGACACTGGGGTAATATTGGTCTGTGTTCTGGTTTTTACTGATGTGCATACTGTATAATAGTTCAATTGGAGCAAAATATATAAATAACTGCATGCAGGTAAAAAAATTTGATTCATTTCATGGCTGAAAAAAATGGGGTTTGTCTTCATAAAAATGCATTTTCTTTAATGTTTCAATGTCTTTGAATGCAATTCAGAGATACCACATTTCTTACAAGAATTTTTCCTTTTCTTTTAATGGATGTGTAGCAATTCCTTATCAGTAGTGGAAATAATAGACTGAGAGAATCCATGCAGATTGAGCTAGTTAGCCATGGGATCCAACCAGAAGACAAATCACAGGATTTCATAAACTCACTGTTTACTTTCTCTGCATGCACCTTAGGGACTTAAGTGTCTAACAGGGCTTCTGGTTTGTGTTGTGTGGGGATGGCAGGGAAAGGTGATCATTCTGTAGGCTAGAAAAAAAAAAGGAGGAGCAAGACTCAGAGGAACAGGACTTAAAAAGCAAATAGGAATTACATTAGCAGGCAATTGTGACTAAGAGTGTGTGTGGAGCAGAAGCCCATTTTTGGACACAGTATGCACAGGTGATAGGATTCCTTACTCCAAATCTTGGAGAAATTGAAGACCTTGGGTTCTCCCTATTGAGTATTTTCAGGTCAAGTTCACCTTTGTGTTCCACAGGAGCAAAACAACTCACTTGACAGACTGACACTCCTTGCTTAAGGTCCACATGGCCTCACCTACACATCAGTGAGTGGGGAAGGATGACATCATGACTGGCTTAAAATGCATGGGTGTTGAACACAAAGGGAACTATTTTCTACTGTATCTATGCTAAACAGTAAAAATCTCTGGAAAAAAAGAGATCATGAGAGTCATGTTTACACTTGACTTAAGGGCCATTCTTAAAGTCCCTAAATTTGTGATATTTTGTTGTGCTTTTAGAAGTTTCTTGCCTCAGGAGTTCTGGTTTTCATTTTTTATCTTTACAGAGTTCTCAGTAAGTATTTAGCACAGCAGTAAAGCTGCAAATAAGGTTGTCCAGATGAAGAAACTATTTACACCCAACTATGGCTTAGAAAGCTGACAAGAAATACACTTTATTCCTGCCCTATGGACTTTTATCTAATAATTGGTTGCAGAAAGAAGCAGTTACATTTCCTATTCAATGTTATGTATATAACTATTATCTGGGGCTGTTGTCCTAAATTGCTTTGATATGAAGGTAGAACGGGGTGCAGTGCAGAAAAACCTCTAATCTCTTCAGTCTTGAACTGTGAATTGCATATGCACATTGAAAAGCCTTTAGTGTAATGGATATCTTATGGGTATTTAAAGTAAGAATTTATCTCCTTTCCAGTTAAAGTTCTAGTTGTTTCACAAGTGCTAATGTGCAATAAATAAGCAAATCCTTTTTCTGACTTTGATAACTGCACTTTGGAGTTTCTGAGACAAATGAGAATGAGAAGTTTCAAAACACTAGCGATGTAAATATCCTTATCTTTCTTACCTCTGTCAAGCAAATCTGCATGAAGTAGTTATGGATGTGACTGATGCTACCATACTGATCTGGAAATGTGAATGTTAACCAACTATTTCTATGAAGTGCCTGTGGAGTTAAACTGACCCCTTTGTCATTATGAACCATATGAAATTGTGCTATTTTCCCATCTTAATTGTATTACTGAAAAATTCATAACATATTTGTAGTTTTAAGAATGCAAGGCCAGTAGAGACTACTTCATAAAGTAATCTAAAATTTTTGTATCCCAGATTTTATATATAAGTTCTGTTCAGCCTGAGGATTGGGTTGAATGAAAACAGTAGCTCTTAGAGCACAAACCTTCCATACCTGAGTCCATGGAATTAGGTAGCCTCGAATGTGTGTGTCGGTCACTTTGTGCTAAGACATTGCACTAAGTCTTAAAAAATTTGCAGGATCAGTGCCATGCCAAAACAAGAATTCCTCCAAAGATTTCATTAATTTAGAATACTCAACCCTACTGGGTCAAAGGTAGGGAATGGCAGATATCAAACTGTTAAAAATACCATAGGTTCGCTACTGGCAGTATCCAGGCTAACAAGTATGTCAAATGATCATAGCATTCTGTCTAGCTTCAAAATGCAGAAGACAGCATAAAAAGTTTCTACTATTGAAGCCTGGCAAGTAACTATTTCCCAGGCCCACTATATTAGAAATGGGCATTTGATCAAAATGCATCCTAAAGAAATCTTTCTTGATACCCCAAAGGAATGATCTGACAATCTTCTCTCTGTGTTACATCTCTCTCTGCTTCTTCTCTTTGCCCTCGGTGGGGGAAAAAAAATTGTTTCGTGGCTTCTTGCGTGTTATTGCTAACAGGCTTAAAGATAAGATCTTACTTTACTCAGTCTCAGTGCAGCCTACCTAAGGAACATGTAGGGAGAAATGCAAATCAATCATTTTTCTTTTCCCCTAAAGCTATATTGCTGTAAAACACCAGCCTTAATGGCTGGCTGCACTCTTTTCTGACACTGCAAAAGTTATACAATGTTCTCACTAATGTTAGTAGGAACAGGGTGCATAGCTTGAGGACAGATTATAGTCTTTGTCTTGTAGGACATGAAAATAATTGAGGCTCTGTTGTCAGACCTGAGCTTTTCTTCGAGTTTTAATGTGTTTTGGCAAGACATGTCAAAAGTATGTCTCATATTGAGAGACACTCATCCTGGAACGTTAGAGAGGAACATACAAAATGAACAAGCCACCAAGACATTCTTATCACTTTCGTGGTCTCCAACATAGCCAAAAAGCCTTTTGTTTACGTGTGTTCAGCACTTTTCACTTGATAAGTAAGCAGTTATCCTTGAGGATGTCCTCTGTGCTGCATAGTTATCACTAAAAGAGTTTTAATTATGCCTTTTAAATAAAATAATTGATGACTTTTTGTTTAAAAAAGAAATGTAAATAAATTTTGTGGACAGAATCATACCCTCATTTTTTATTAAGAAAAGTACCCATATTTGGTACAGTTTAAGGAGTAATGTATCTGGGTGATATTTTTTAATTCATGCTCCCTTTCAAATCAGTGAGTTATAAATGTTTTAAACATTCTGCTTAATCTTTGCAAAGAGTCATGCATCAATTATTTTAACTCTATGTATGTGGATCTCTTACAACTATGGGTTTGTTGTTTCTCTACTAGGCTCTTCATGTATTTGTGATGCATAAGCAAAACAGTCAGTGTTATGCTGGATTCCTGGTGTTATCCCCAGGAATCAAGAAATTACTGTCTCTAATTCTGTTCATTCTTTGTCAAGCAGATATTATTTTAAATTTCCGAACAACATATGTCAGCAAGTCTGGCCAAGTTATATTTGAAGCAAAATCTATTTGTATCCACTACGTGACTACATGGTTTATCATTGATTTAATTGCTGCACTTCCTTTTGATCTTCTTTATGCTTTCAACGTCAGTGTGGTAAGTACTAACCTCTCTTTTTAATTGTTCTTTTTTCCAAGAAGGGTTTGTTGATGCGTTTTTTCTTCCAGATCTGCAAACTAAAACAAGTGATGTCACAGTCATTATGTGTTACATTTGTGTTGGCTTACTTATGCTAAGACAAAGGTTCTTCTTCCACTACCCTATTAGATTTAGTAGTGTAAGAATCCACTAAACAAAATTACAAAAAATAAACAGGCAAGCAAACAACAAACTGCAGCAAAGAACCAAACACCCCCTTCTGCTCCAAATCAGAAAGTTAATTTTTAAAAATTGTTGGCAGAGGTTTCTTAATTTTGTGGACTTTTGCTATAAGAGACTAAGGGGTTTAGCTGTCCCCTTTCTAATTCCCAGAATATTGATCTCTCGTTAACAGATGCACTCAATCTCAGTTTCATTAAATGTGAGTTACAGACAAGCACAGATAATTGGTTAGATACATATCAGTAAAAAAACCAACATAGAAAAACACTTATCAGGAAGGATCCCATGTAAGTTCCCATGTTTGATTTTAGCATTTATTTCCATTTCCCTCGATGAACTTCCTTTTCACTCTATTACCTTAAGAACCATCAATCTGATGCTAGTGCAGTAGCTTTTAAAACCAGACAATTAATAGTTCCACATTGTTCAATGACTGGGGTTTTTTATAACCAGTGGGTAATCTAAATATATTACTATCTCAGTTTATCCCTTAACATTAAAACCAAACAGCTAACATAACTCTGTTGGCTTAATTTCCGTTAAGAATTTTTCATTAAATGAACCAAGTTTACCTTTTCTTTTAAGGTGAAAAGTGAAAAAAACCCAACCAACCAAACAGAAACAAATAAAATCCAAGGAAAAAAAAAAAAAAGAGAGAAAAAAAACCCACAACCTTTTTTTTTTTAGTTTTCTCCACTGGATGGACTTACATGCTTTCCATATTTCATTCTGGAAAAGAAAGCATTATCCAATAATCATTTTTACAGTTAAAATGTCACAATTTTAAAAATGTTGCTCTAATATGATAAATAGACAGCTCCATTCTGTTGTACTTTTGAACTTTTTCCCTTAATAAGACCTCTAATATGATGTTTAAAAATATCTGGGGGCACAGAACTGTCCCTCTGTTAGTAGTGGATGTTAACACTAAGCCACAAAAAATAAATTATATATAGCCAAGTTGATTTAAAAACTAACATTGACACGTGTAGCTTTCTGAATGCCCCAAGAACTAAACACCTTCTTAAAAGTTTAGCAGGGTCCAATCTGCTTCCTTCCTTTGCTCTGGCCCAGTCTTGGTAGCTAACTGCTATATGGTAAAGAGCTCCTCAGAGCAGAGAGTCAAGGGCCAACCTTCTCTTCCCTCTGGTAATGGAGAGCAAATCCAGAATTTCAGATCTGGACCCTGCATACAGCCCAGCAAAACTCCCTTGTTTGTTGTCTATGTGATTCCTCGATGGGAACACAGTGCCTTACTATATCGTATTTCTTGTCATGACCAAACTTGGCAACTGTTAATATAATCCTCAAGATAACAATGACTATCAACTGTTTCAAGAACGGGGGGAGGTGTTAATCACGTTCCGCTGTTTTCAGAGTTAATGATTTAATAAGCCATTTCCTCATGTCTGTTCTCAGATTTTCACTTCATCGACTTTCAGATGTTGCCTCAACAGAACGGTGAGAAGGGGCATCAGGGAGCATCTCACTGCTTTGCTGTTCAGGCCCCGGCACAAAGGCCAAACCTTTAGGGAAGCTCTAAATTCTGCAAGCTATAGGTATAGTGCCATACATACATCTGTATGTATGGCACATATATGTCATACTCCAGTTGGAGATGGATGGAGCCAGAGTGCATGTAAATGCTGTGGAGTCTTTTGCTATCTTTGATATATTTTGAAAGAATAAAAGTGAAACTGTTTGAGTTGGCTCTACTGCCTTTACACCTTGGACGGATTCTGCCCTACCATTAAACTGGGGACTCTTTGGAGGTCTGAGACCACAGGCACATTCTTGCCTAACCTCAGTGCCTGCTGAGACCTCAGTTCCTTCCATCCTTGTGTTCATCTGGCATAGAGGATCCCTCAATTTGTGGAAATGTAGTGCCAAGTGTTGCCAAAGTAAAAAGCAGGCCATTAGGCACTAGTTATAAAGATTGAATTTGCTCCTGAGTCACTATTGACGGTTACAGAACAAGAGTGTCATTTTTTGAGAAAAACCAACTATTCAGGTGGACAAAAATTATTAAAAATTCATGTTTCCTTATTAGTTCATTTTTTTTATGTAGGAGATGATTCTTCTAAGCAGAAAATTTCATCAGTGGTTGGTAGCAACTTTATTTCTCAGTACTTCTCAGGATGATGCTGATGGAGTTTGTGTTATTCTCAGATAAAATTCTGTCGCTGTCACTTTGACAGAAAAAGGTTAACCCAGCTAGTCTGAAACGATTAACAAACTGGAAAATTTTGATGATTTTATCTCTGTGGGCAAAGCAAAATCTATGCAGGCACAAATATGAGTGCTGACTCCTCATTTGTCTTTCTAAATTTGTGACATAGAAAAAGAAGCTGCCTGATGGCATTTTAGATCTTCCAATGACATATTGGACACAATACCAGAAGAGTGTTTGACATGACTAATGAGGAAGTTCAGTGCAATAACATATGAATAATTACATCTGGGTTCAAATTTATGCAGAAATTATTTTGAAATGAGACGGTCCTTAGGCCTTAAAATGAAACATGTCTCCACATTAAAACAAATATTATGATATAGGATTCACTGTCTTTATATCTACCAGCATACTGTAGATTAACAAAATGGTCAAAATTTGGACAAAACTGATAAATGGCAGGGCACACTTATCATTGTAACCGTCCTTTTACAATTTCTTATTTGTAGGAATGTAATAAAATTTCACCTAAGCTGTCGTATTTGGTTGTGATGTGGTAGAACATAGGCCTTTGAAGGCTCCAATGTGTGTGCTGTAGCACATATACCATAATGATATACACAGTCATTATACGTATGCATTTATATTAATACAGCACTTTTAATAATCAGTCATGAATAGGGACCCATTTATCTTATGACTGCAACAGAACCATGTTTGTTTCAAATATGCTGATGAGAGAGAAGAAAAGAGACTTTGGGAGATGATTTACCACAGAAGCAGAGACAGTTGGTATATCTGCATACCATTCGTAGAATAATTATCATTTAAAAGTTATATGATTGTATTAATAAAATCATGGCAATTACTTCAAATATTTTTCCAGCCTTCTGCCCCATACCTACAGCTGGTTTTGGGCTTATGTCCACAGACATAAGTAATTCCCTGACATTGTGGATGACATAGATAGAGAAAAGAAATGCAAGAAGAGACCTTGTAAATGTTTGTGTTCTGCAGTGTCAGATCTTACTCCTGACAGTAGTGAATTTCAGAGTATTTTTAAAAGTGTCATGCTTTTGTTGATTTTCTTCTTTTCCCTGCTATGTACATGAGAAAAAATGTTAAAGTTATTGAGAAAAAACCCATTAAATAATGTTCAGTAAATACTGCCCATTGAAGAAGCTCTTGGGAGAATTACCTATGCATTATCAAAACCACAGTGATCACAAAAAAAAAAAAAAGTTTGTAGATTTATTTTATTTTCTTCTTTACAGGTTTCCCACCTACTTAATTCCAGAGACTGGAATAAAATCAATGAATTGTTAAGTCCTTGAATAAATGAATAAAAAAACCACCATGTTGCAGAATTTATCAGTCACTTAGCTGTTACTGAATGCACAGCTATAAAACTTTGATTTCAGATTATTCGTTTGGGTAACAGAAACAGAAAGGTTGAGCTTCATCTTATTCTGGATTAGCAAAAGCAAAAAGATGTTTATTGAGCTGTGATTGTAGACTTTGTTTTCAGAGAGGTAATTTCTGTGCTCTGGGAGGGCTGTGGGAAGGCACATCAAGTCTGATGTTATTTTTCTAGCTGATGCATGTATCCTGTAACAGCCAGGCACCTAGTAAGCATTAATCCTAAAGTCTCATTAATGAAGGAGAAAAAAAAACCAAAAAAACCCACTTACTGTTAATGACAATTATGGCTATTTAATCTTAAAAAAGTCAATTAAAAGTATTTGGATCCTAATCTGTCTATTGTTTTCTAACTCTACTGAACAGCTGAAACATAAGCCAAATACATTCCATGCAAAACTGGGAGCTGTGCCCACTCTGGCGTGGCTGTAGGTTGCAGAATGCTCTGGAGGGATGGGATCATCCAGAGACTGTTCACTGTGTGCTGAAACTCCACCAAGGCAAAGCCCATATACTTCATAAACTGATGTATATTTAGAGTGCTGAGCAGATTAGGTGCTCTTTTTGACACGTAAACTTGAAAGGTGGTAATATTCTAGCTAAGGAATTTGATGCAAGTTTTTTTTCGGACTGCTCCTTAGTACAGAGCAGTAAAATATGCCCAGGTCCGTGAACACAGATTTAAATCCAAAGAACAAATCTGAGTCTTCTCTTAACTGCTCTGCTTCCTTGTTCTGAAAAATATCTGATATGTTACCACCTCTTCCAGGCTAAATTATAAACTGGTTTCATCTCATACATATTTAAGTTAGGTCTACTGTTAGAAGAAACTGAATATCACTATATGCCTGGAGATATTTATTTTGTGGTTTCATATTGTAACCAAGTGAACATTGGCCAGTTTGGGAAGAATCCATTTTTCACAAACACAAATTCTTAAGCTAAATCTGAAAGAAGACTGCATTAAAAAAAAAGACAAAAAAATTATAATTATATATGTATACATCAAACACATTTTAAAAGCATCTTCTTTGCTAGTCTCTGCTGTCTCAAGATTTAGTCTAGTAGCTATGTAACTGAATGAAGTGTGGGCAAAATTTCATAGAGCTTTAGAATTTCCTTTCATTGACCCAGGGGAACTGTGTGATAGAGGTAATCTGCTGACAAGTTGTTTTCTCTCCATGTTCTCCTAGGTTTCCCTTGTCCACCTTCTAAAGACAGTGCGGTTGCTCCGCCTCTTGCGTCTCCTTCAGAAGCTGGATCGTTACTCCCAGCACAGCACAATCGTTCTCACACTCCTCATGTCCATGTTTGCCTTGCTTGCTCACTGGATGGCCTGTATTTGGTATGTCATAGGGAAAAGGGAGATGGAACAGAATAACCCCCTTACCTGGGACATAGGTAAGTTCTTCCATCCTACATATACATGCACATATACATGCGTACATATCCAAAAATGTATTTAAATCTATCAAAGCACATGTATAAATCACTCAGGATTTTGGGTTTTGTTCAACATTCTGCATTTTTTTAGTGCTGTCTTTAAAAAAAAAGGAAGAGATTGACACTTAATTTCAGGTAATTTTAAAAAAGAGGGTTAAAATAAGAAATTAGGAAAAATAAAAAGTGAGATTTTTAAGAGTGATTCAAAGTTTGGAATATTGAGGGTCTGGACAGGAGAGGGCTAGACAGATTGTGTAAAAGAATAGATGAGAAAGGGGTTTTGTGAATTAGGAAATTCATCAACAGATGCATTCCCTCAAATGTGCTGATTATTCCTTTCTATGCATTGAAACAGATAGGCTCTGAAATACCTTCAAGTTAAAAGCTCCCTTTGGAACTACTGTTTAGTGGCTTTGCAGGCTTTGTTCTTTTGCAGAACAGATGAAGTGTTTATCAGTGGAGAGATGGTTTGGGGATTCTCAGTTTTGGTCCCATGTTTTCTAACCCAGCCTTCATTCTGATTTAATTGTGTGTTCCAGATTGGCTCTTTAGATTTTACGTTTTTCAGTACAAGATGCATTATTATTTCTAAGAGTTGCACCCGCACTTGATGGTACAATGGGAGAACAACACACCTTGTATAGGAGCCTGACGTCACCAGGCACTCGTACACTGTTGAAGGCGTGTTACCCACTAGTGCAACAGCTCAAACTCCACAATTTTCCTACGTGGGTCATTCTGACATTTCTGTAAAGGCACATGTCTTTTGCTGTCTTTCTTAGGTGCAACGTCAATATCAAGAACCCCCTTTTCTCCCTTATCTTTCTGGTTCTTTGTGGTCTATGTTTTTAATTCCACTTGTATTTACCTTTAGCTTAATCTGAAGCAGAAGAGGAAATCTGGTCAGCAATAAAATTAACTGGAAAGGAGAAGCCTGGCTAGTTTTGTTTGTGCTGTTAGATATATGACATGATTTGAAAGCATACAGATAAATTTTACTATCTAAGTTATATGTGAGAGAAAAAGAATGCATGTGTATCTTTCATAAACAAAGATTGTCTAATCATTAGGAAGAAAAAGTATTTGGGGTGAGGGGGAATAGTGCGAACATCTGTGGCCAAAGGCTCAGTGATGTGCATTCAAACTGCAGATTACCCTATTCTTATCTCCTTTAATTTCTTTTCTCTTAACCCCGTTAACATCTGTCTAAATGTTGTCTAATAATGATAAAGCTGAAGGAAAAATGCATATTTAAGCATGTTAAAGTTGCTTGACCTCAGAGAGGTGAGGATGCTGGGTCAGGAAGAGGAAAAGAAGAAAGTCCAAGAAATACCTCTCTCTAATTTTTTGATAGAATACTTAAAGCTTTGGGGAGTTTTTTGTTCTAGTTAGTTGTTTATTCTCTTTCTCTCTGTAAAGCAGGTCCGTGACCTGCTGTTGAACTCCTTGTGGAGTGCAAATCTCTCAAAGAAAAGACTGCAGCAGTAGGGGAGAATATACAAAGAAAGCCTACTGCGCAAAAATCGGTCAAATACTGCTAACAGAGAAAAATATCCAGATGAGGATGATGATGATAATAATAATAAGAATTCTCTCCAGTGGAAAGTAGCTATGAAGACACATTGTCAGTTTATATAGGCCACAAACAATAACTGATTTCAAAGCACTCATTGCAGTCCACATGATGATGATGATGTGCTGTGTCCTTGCTCCGCAGGTAGGGCTGCTGGCCGTGCTCCCCATGCTCTTTTTCCCCGAGCCAAGGCTACATTCAGGAGACCCTCTTTGTATGCCCTGGTGCCCTTGGCATTTATTTCTATGAAAACATTAACTTTCACCAATCAGTTTTGACCCCTCTTGTGCAAGGGCAGTAATAACCAGTAACCTTATCAGAACCAATCCCAGTTTAACTGGAACAGAGACATTTCCCAGAAGTCCCATTTGTGTCTCAGTGAAGAGTTTTGTAGCTGGGCTGTCACATGCTGATCACCTTCTAGTGGGCTTCCCAGGCAGGGACTGCTCTTTAACAGCCCCTCACCATCAGCTCATCTCAGGGACCCTCCCTGGGAGCTGCAGGACATGCACCTCCACCTGGATGGGCCAAGGCACGTCTTAATGCTCTATACTCTTGGACTACAGCCTCCTACCTGGAAAAAGGGCTTCACCATTGGGCTTACAGCATGATTTTGTTTTGGTTGTTTTCCCAATACTGTGAGTTTGCATTTTTGCCTGGAAAGCTGTTCTATTTGTAGATAGTTTCTAAAATATTTAGATGCTATAAATGTATAATAAAAATCATACTATAATGACTCCTGCAAAGCTCTTACAGATATTAGTTCTGTATCTGTCAGAATGGTTATTTCTAAAGTTGTAAGTTAAATAATTTATGGCTTTGGGGATTTGTTTGGAGATTTTTGTTTGCTTGGCTTTTTTTTTTTAGTGAAACAGTTTTAAAATGTTAAAGTATTAGAAACTGGTTTAAAGAAAAGAGCTCAGAAAACTCCTGATATGTGGCATGAAGCTGTTTTGCAAAGACCACTTCAGCATTGATAAAATGTCTATATAAGATTATGTGTCACAAATATGAGCAGAAAAATTATATTATGTAATTTTTTCAATCAGTGCAAATTTTATTACTCTCCCCATTCAAAATACTTGCTGATGAAACACAATGAAATTAGGTCTTGGCCCTCTGTGTGCTATATCTTTTGCTAGTCTTGTGATACACAGCTGATTATCTGGAGCTAGCCTTTCCTTTCATCTTAAGAAAACTTCAAATGACAAGGTCATTATGGCTCAAAGCATCCGCATAGATGATATATTGAGGGGAGAATGGTACATATGATTCAGAGTATTCGTGATTAACTAAAGTAAATGAGATCTGGTGATAATAATAAATCACAAACAAATAATGCATACAGAATAAGTCTTGTTTGGAGTATAATTAAGGTAGTATTACTGTAAGACACTAAGGATATTCTGTTCTGAAGGAAGACCTGAACTGAAAATTTTTGTGCTGTTTTGGAGAGCATGTAAAAGAGACTTTTTACTGCAAGCAAAGCAGTAAAATGAAACCTTAGTAAGATATTTATAGATTTTCATTTTTTACTTTTAATTTTGATACATTAATAGCAAAACTGGAAACTCAAGTTTCCATCAATACATCTTATACAAAGTTTACTCTAGCCATTAAGAGGTTTTCTAATTGAAAGCACTGAAAATACAATGCAAAAGTTATAATTCCTATATAATTTTTTATTAAAAGGAGTGTGTCCCCTCCTTGGAAAGTCTACTTTTGATTCCTCACTGGAGTGTTTCAGGTGATATCCACCTGAAAAACTAGTGCACTGAGTATGGTTGCTGCAATGTATGAAACAGCTGAAATATATGAATGGGTTTGTTTTAAGAAAGGGAAATGATGCCTGGCATGAAAAGAAAATGAATTTGCTTTTCATGCTTGCTGGTTTTTTTTGGGTTTTTTTTGAGGAGGGGTGCTGGCGGAAGAGGCAGAGGGAGAAAAAGCTTTTAGCAACCTCCTTACTCCACTTAGTGCTTCCTCAGAAAGCCCGTAGTGCAGAATTTAAAACTGAAGTTTGCTGACATTTAAAGCAAACATTTTAAAGCTGCATTACTGCTAACATAATACTTTGAACCTTGCTGTGCCATCAGATATGCACCACAGCCCCCTATGCACATTGATTTTAGTGTGAGCAACATTTGCTTCTGTGCATCTATTTCTCTGGCTAATTTAAACAAATGAGGTGCCCAATTTGCATTTGGATTGGGGCAGTGGGAGAGATAAAGTTCTTCTGATAAAAATACCCAGAACTGAAGATGGCATTTGCTTTGTTCTTGCTGGACCTAATTGTAAGGCTTTATTTCAGTTTTTGTCCTCATTCAGGCAACATGCCCATTGCAAATAACTTAAAAATGGGGTTGCATTCGCAAATTCAGCCATGTGGTTTCAAAATGACAAAGGTGTAGTGTCTGGGTATGTTGTTCAGGAAGTGTCATGACGGGCCTTGTAGCAGTGTAGCAGAGCATTAAAATCTGGATCCCTCGCTTAGCTCGAGTATTGCTAGGTTTAACTGACTGAACGATTGGGAAGATATGCAGTAGGGGCACTGTTCTCAGACCCTATAAACCTTAACCTCAGCAAATTTTCACATCAAGGGAAACAGTGGTTCCATGTGCAGCACCTTGACTTTAATGTCTGATAATAGACATAAATCCTGGTTGTATCATTCCCACCCACCTGGGAGTGGTACAGTCCTTGTCCTGCTTTTCCCTTCTAGCATTTTCAGATCTCTCTGTGTTACATTCCACTTTGTTCCACTCATTTGTTCTCATTGGTGAAACAGATGTCTCCCTGAGACACGGCATGATTTTCGGCAACCTGTAAAAGTAAGATTTATTTTTTGTTATCTGACAGAAAGTAGAGGCTAGACTATGTTGAGGTTCCTGACTGATCCTAACACCCTAATTCCATTGGTTCTCATATCTGTAGTTTAACTGGCGTTAAATTTAGGCATGGGTTCTCTATTTGCTGACTGCTCTTTTGTGTTAATATATACTGAGCTATTTCCCTTCAAATTCTTGTCAAATAGGAGAAAATTACTTCAATCTGTCTCTGCCAGGAAACAGATAATATTGAAAATACTTCCTTGTTGCTGAAGGTATTTCATTCTGTAAGAACCATGTCAGCTGTTGAAACTCATGTCTTGAGTGTAATGAGAAGATTAGAAGAGGGCCAAGAGTCAGGGTACTGGCTCCCTTAGATAGTCAAACTGTCAGGTATAATTTGTGTCATTGTCTCCAGAACTTCCACCAGAAATTTAGCTGCAACATTTTGTTAGTCCATCCACATAATACATAATAGGTGTTGTTAAAAAATAACCTGAATAGCCTGTGCTTTTATAGAAAATAAAGTATATATATATATATATTGCTTTGAGAGAAGCTTTAAAATTAGGACTGTAAAGGTTATTGTTCTTCAGCTATTTCAATCTTTAATTCAGTAGAATATTTCTACCCTCATCTCAGGTATTTACTCATTTTCTTTTAGTTTTATACTTTGCACATTTGAAAATAAGAACTCCATTGTGACTGCACCACTGTAGTTTCACGTACTCTGCAATGTAAAACTTCCCCCACAAACTTCTTTTATCACACACTTGCAGTCAGAGCCTTTAAAAGGACTTCTGGCTCCCAGTGAATACCCTCCATCACTTCTCAGTTGCAAACTCAGGTACAGAATAAGGCACAGAGCAGCTGAGTGGTGCCGGTAGGAAACGCTGAAAACAAGGTTCTGCCTTCAGGCCCTTTTAGTTAGGTTTTATATGCCTCATGTTGGGCTGGAGTCAACAGCCCGAGTTTGTAACTATCTTCCCCACTGAGTCCAAAAGAGAATTTAGATGCAGGTACAAGGCAGCTGAAGGATCCCCACCGGGTGCAGACAGGAGAGAATCTCCAAGTGGCTTAATCATGTAAAGAGAGTGGCACTTCTGGCCGGATGCAGAAGTTGGCTGAAATGGATCATCTAAAATGCAAGTGTCTTTTGTCTTAGATGTAAACTTGTAGTTACATTCTTGAGCTTGGGTTCCTAAATTCTGCCCTAGTCCTTTGTGGTCCTCAGGTAGCCAGAGTCTAGTCAGAATTTTGTGAGTCAGCCTCACTGGGATATCCACTAAGGGAGACATTGCCCTCAGCTCCTCTCGTGCTATCTGGCAGATGGCAAAGTTCGGCACAGGAGCCCTGCACCTCCTGGTCTTCTTCAGAAGGAACAGCAGTCCAGTTTGTTTTGTTGCACTGTAAGAACTAAGTGAATCCTCCTCACTGCCAGAAAAGAGTATTTGCACATTTCCAAGGATCTCAGCCAAGAAAACTGTGTTCTACTCTAAGATATTGGTCTGGTTTCACTGCTCCAAACACACACATCCATCAGGCTGGAACTGACATGTGCAAATTTATGAATCCTGGCACAGAGCAGAAAAGAACGTCATGCTGACTACATCGCACAGGACATCATTCCCTAGCAATGATCAATTGTTCACTTCAGTCTGTCATCTCTGGACCTGAACATTTGATTTTAATTTCTCTTCTTGTTGGCTTCATTATGTTTTCGGTTTCCTTCATATTTGTCATTAGTAATAACAGAACCCGTTCCTTTGGAACTATGGCCCTTTCTGGTTTTTAAGAGGTATCTTTAAGAAATAGAATTAAAAAAATATAGTTATGTCATGCATGAGTGCTGACATCTTCAATTTAGTAAAATAAATTATAATGCTCCTGCTGACCTTAAGTGCCTGTATTGAAGGTCCATTGTTGTATGGAATAGAAATACCTTTGTGTTCAAGTGTCTATTTTGTTTGTGGGAAGAAGGGCTGAAAATTCACTTCTAATTAATATATGAAGGAAATGGTTGATGGTTACCACTCTTGTGAAGTACTTTGGGGTATCAGTATCTGAGAGGCTTAGCCAACTGATTTGGGTTATTTCTTGCAGTACCTTATGAAATAATTAGCCCCTGGAGTGTCATACAGAAATAATGAATAGGAATAAAGAATGCAACCAAAATGAGATGATTACTTTGAAGCTATGAAAATTATCAAAGCGCTCATCTTACAAATTATTACAAACAGTACTTACTACATTGCACATACTTTGAAAAAGACAAGGATGTACCAAAGTAAGGAAACATTACACAGTGATGAAGTATTTTAAAGCAAATGAAACAGCAATTTTTAACCCTCGGCAAGTGTCTATCATTGGAATGCTTTAAAATATTTTTAATGCCTTTTTTGAATCCTTAAGAATTTTATTCCTCTGTGATAGTAACACTTTGTTTTATACAGAGTGTGTAAATTTTCCATGTATTAATGTTTGAGGTTCACAATTTCTAGCCTTGTTAGAATAAAATTACATAAAATTACTAAACTCATGAGGACATCAGAATTAATAAATTTACCTTTTTATTTTAAAACAGCAGAAAAATATTCATTTAAAGTCTTCTGGATACCTTTTCTGCATGATTAAAACAATTCTGGTGTAAAAGACTGTATATGAAGCCTAATTTGGAGATGCTTATGGTGTGAAATATTAATGAATTAAAACTTTTTCTTTAATTTGGTTACACTTTTGAATTAGTATAAATAAGCAGAGAAAGATCATCTTGTTTTTGAAGAAGAAATCCCATTTGCAGATAATCGTAGTTATTCACTACGTACAGAGGCATGTAGTATTTCCTGTGTCTGTCAGTCTTTTAGATTAGACAGAGAGAAATTTGACTGCTACAAGGAAGTTTTATGTGCAAAACTGTAGTCACCAGAACATATGCTGAAAGTATGTGTGGAAACTGCCTGCATGTGGTAAAGACCTGCAGTAACAAATTAAGGTCTTAGGCTTACCTAAAACCTGGACCTACTTTTCTGCCTGTTTTATATGTTAAGTCTATACTAAATATAAACCATATACTAATACACTTTCTAGGAAAGGTTTTCTTTATTAACAGCCCTCATTTCAGACCTATGTATACCAGACCTTGTCAGGATTTGAAATATTAAATTATATTTTAAAGTATTCATAGACATAAACTTTGTGGAAATCATTCAATTTTGTATTTGAAAACCCAAAACACTGTCTTTGAGATGCAGGTGTGTGAGACCAAAGTATCATTTGTTGAGCTGAACCGAAACATTTCCTTTGCATTTAGATTAACATTAATTTGTATTTTAGCTGCTTTGGGCCTTAGTAAGTTCTATTCTGCTATTCCCTGCTGTTCTTTTCTACAGGCTCCGTTCCTTGATTAAACTGTATTTTCTTTTACGCACAATACTTTACCTTCTGATTAAGCCCTTTTAGCAATCACAGAATACCCCAGGACTGAGATACCCTATTGGATCTGAAGAAAGAAAAAAAAAAAAAAAAAGAAAAAAGAAAAAAAGGTACTAAATACCATATTAAAGGGAGTGGGAGATTTTTGTGTAGTTATTAATACACTTACAAGATTTCGTACCTAGTAAAAAAATTTTGGACGATTTTTAAGTGAAAAGTAGAAAGCTGTTGTGCAGATGAAGCCCCTGAGATCTGACAAAGTGTCCTGCTGTGTCTAACCAGAGATTACCCACATATTATTCATTAATTCTACGAAGTAGTTTTTATCTCAGTGGAAAAGCTGTATCTGGACCAATTTCTGCAACCATAATAAAAGCTCTTAGTGCCACATGTAGGGGGAAAATCAGAGCAATATACATCCCATAAGAGGTAAAATATCACCCTGATCTTTCCACATGCCTTCTGTGATGGGAGCACCATAGAGTATAAGTTATTGGAAGTTGAACATATTGTGCATAAAAGCCCAGCTCAATGGATTTGAAGTTAGATCAGAGTCTTTAAACCTTCACTGCTGTACTTGGAGTGTTGACTGGAGAGAACCTCTGGAGTTTATTTGGACCAGCCAGCTGTTTGAAGCAGGACTATCCCACACACTAAATCAGGTCAGACACTGCTTGCTCCATCCAAGTCCTGAACACTAGCAAGAGTGGAGAGGACTCCACCTCTTTAGGTAGCTTGTTCTAGGATTACACTACTCTCCTTGGAGAGTTTTGTACCAGCTTGCTAAAACTGTGTCTATTACACATCAGTGTGACAGAAAGTTTTGTTAGGATTTCTCAGAAATCTTTATTTCTGGTTTTAAAGCTCATGGCTTGGCTGTTGAAATCATAATATCTCGATCCAGTTAAAACCCACAAAACCTTTGTTACATATTTGAAATCTTCTCAGCAGCTGCTTCAATATGTGATTGGACTGCCTCTCAGCCCCATCATATAGGCAGGGATCCTAGGGAGTTAGACTGTCATGTTGAATTCCAGAGACATCCCATAATGACTAAAATAGATCTTCTTTTCTTCTATAGCACAAGCATGCCTTAAATTTTTAATCTAGAGATGTCCTCTTTGTATATTCCTATTTTCTGTGTATTTATCCTTTTTTTCCCTGCCCTTTAACAGATCAGGTGCTTGGTAACAGAAGGGGTTTGCTGCTGCCAGAACAGAAAATCTTTTCTGTATAAAAATTAAGAAATTATTCAAGACATCTTTCTTCCAAGACTCTTCTATTTTCCCACACATTGGAAAATATCTGTGCTCCTTTTGTATTTTCAGGTGACAGTGTTTAAAGTTAACTTTCAGCAAAGCAAGCCAAAGTGAAGCTGTAAGATAATGTCATGGCATTCTGCAACAAAAAAAGTTTTACACAAGGCCTATTTTTGTAAAAATAATTATACCTAATTATTCTAAATTGTTTTTCACTGTCACATCTAGAGAGAGCAAGAGATAAAAATGTTAATGCTTAGGATTCCCTTATGTCATGCACTTCAAAAAAACCTGTCAGATCTTCATACACAGATGTATTATTTCAGAGCTATTGTAACTTCTAACACATAGTGTGCTTACCCGTTAAGACGCCACCTTTCATCTTTACTTTTTATTCTTTCTTTACATCAAACTTCTATTACATGGGAAATTCTTGGGGGTTTTATTATGTTTAGATATAATGTGGGGTCAAATATCCTCTATGGGTGATTTTCCCCTCACAGAAGCCAAAATGAGTGGATCTAAACTTCCTTGATTCAAATGTCACATAATTACAAAAACAAAAACAAAAAAATTAAAAATAAATTATTTATGCTGTAGATTTAAGAATTTGAAAATTAAGACAAGGCAAGAGCAAATAAAGTGTTAATACCATTTGTCATATGGCTGTCTGACAGAGGCAGCTCCTGGTCCAGAGATCAACAGAGCGGCTCCTTAAATAAGACAGAGGAACAGATCTAGATGACACTGTAAAATCTCTGGAGCAAGCAAGGAGCAGATTGCAGCAAGGGTTAACTTAACATACTTAGCTGTTATCTAACCAGCATGGATGTTATTAATATAGAAGACAAGGAGAAATGGATGTCATGTAGACTGCAGCAGTCTATGCTGACCCAAACTGAACTCCATACTGTCAGTATCATCTCCGGTGTGATTATGCAGGCTAGTCAGATGAAAATTAGCTGCCTTTTTTTTTTTTTTTTTAATTACCTTTTCATTTGTAATTAGACCTACAAAAGGAAACAGTTTCTGTGCTGAGGCTTCTGTCTCTGTTCTACCAATTTGGGAGGCTGCTTTTGAATAGGTAGGAGCTGCTGAAAATTGACTTGATTTCTGGAGTGGGGAAGATGGCAGGAGAGATGAAGGTACCCCTGTCAGGGACCACCTATTGAATTACTTAGATTTGAAAAGCTGAGAGAACTCTTACTGAGAAATCTATAAGTAAACAGCTCTACTCTCACAGATTTCTGACAGACAGTATGAAAATATGTGCAGCATATTGCACTGCTTTTATAAAAAATATAGTCCTCTTGATATCTTGCTGTTGCAAATAAATATTTTTTTGCAGATATTTTAAGGTATTGATTACACTGTCATTGCCTCCATGAGAATTTATTTGCAGATTCTGAGTCAATAACTCTTAGGACTGAGATATTGTCAAAAGTATGGAAAAACTTCAGCCTGTATTTCTCTGGTGGTGAAACCTGAGCAGGTGAGAACATCAGGGTAGAGGTGAGATCAATCTACCAGCTGTGCCACACTGCACGCATACAGACCCAAAGTCTTGCTAGCAACCTTAAAACTCACAGGTTTTGCTTTGTGGGATATTTTTACGTATTTTGATAATAAAGTTTTCATTTTAAAGTCATCTGTATTGCTTATGGAAGAGGATATTTATTTCTTTTAAAATACATTAATGTATTGCCTGTAGCAGCTCAAGACCTTTTTGGCATGATTTGGACTCCAAGCACATAAAACTGCAAAACAGGTTTCTAACTCTTCAGCTGACACCATAAAAAAAAAAAAAAAAAAGTCATTGTCAGTCATTTTATTGCAGCAGCACCTGGGATGCCAAGTTATGGGTCAAGACCCTCTTGTCTCCATTGCTGAATTAACACAGGATAAAAAACCTGCTCTTGCCCAAGAGGGTATTACAGTCTAAATATAAGACAAGAAAAGCTCTAACAGATGGGTACAGAGTGATGAAGCACAGGAAAGCAAAGGGGGCAGAGATAGACGTGCTCTTTGCACTGAATGGACTAGGAGTACTAACATTTCTAATTCCAAACTTACCTGCAAGGCATTTGATAGCCTGGAAAAGGACAGTAACAGGCAGTTTGCCTAAGGAGCGGTAACATTAATGCTGAGATTCTTTGTGCAGTGACAGTGTGACCATCTCCTTAAAGAAAATGATTTGCCAATAATTTATATACTTCTGATTATGGTCTTGCAATTTGTTCCTTCATTTAACTATTAGATTTGTATGGTTTACCTGTAATCTAAAAATTAAATTAATATACAATATTAGAAAAATAGTAGTTCATTAATTATGCTATTAATTTCTTTTAGTTTAAGAACCCTAAAAAAATATACTAGGGAGAACAAAGCAAGATAATTTAAAAAAAACCCAAAAAACAGAAGGCATTTTTCTTCACTCTGAATATATTAATGGCAGTAGAGTGGTTTGTAAACTATTCCTACTAAAAATAAAAAATTAATAAAAATAATTAACTATATCTAGTGCTTTGTATGTATTGACTGCTATAGCCACTGAAAATTGATAGTGAAAATATTCCCATAGCATCTTTTCAATGATTTGGGGAAAAGAAAGTAAACTGCTGACTTGCAAAAGTAAGAAAGATTTAAATTGCCCACATATTCAAACATAGCCATCTGACAAATTACAGTCAAGAAGAGCTGTACGTGCTTACCACAGAGAAGAAGCTTCCAATACATTTCTTTCCTAAATTTACCTACTCCTTGATAAATGAGATTGAAGGAATTTATGACCTAGTTCTGCTGAAATGAAGGTGCATCAACCGTGTACCCTGGAGCTTCTGTGCAAAACCCTAAATGTTTAGAGAACTGTCATAAAATATCAACAGAAATGTGTTCCTTGCAGATCTGTTGGGTCAGCTCTTAAAATTCGTATGCATAACTCTTATATGTAATATAGACAGGTCTCTACCTTGGAATAAATATATCTCTGCTGTAAGATGGATCTATTACATTTTACAGTGAGACTGGAGCAAAGGTATATTGGAGTCTTCCTCATAGATAAGACCAATGGGTCTATGCAGCGGTCTGATTTTTTCAGGCATCTGCAGAATACCAGTTGCATGTCCCAGAAGTGAAATCTGCAGCCTACGAGGCAGCAAGGTAGTAATGAAGTGTAGGGGCGAGAGGGACAACCCACCCAAAGCCTGTCCGGTCAGCCTGCAGGCACCAACCCACTGAGCAGCCAAGCACAGGCATCCAATTCCCATTGCAGGTGTCAAAGGGTCCTGGAGGAAAAGCCTTTCAGTCCTTAGGGAGTTTTCCAACTCAGCAGAAGAAAAAGTAAAACTGCAAAACTTTCTTTTGCAGGCAAAAGAAGGTAGGACCTCATCTGGAAATATTAATATTTATTGCATAAACATAGATTCTGGCTAGAAATGTGTGAAGCTGTTGGTAATTCATGTACACTGTGTTTTGTGGAGTGTTTTGTGCATGAGGTGGAAAAGCTGCAGAGCTCCAGCCTGTTCTTACTTGTTACTAACCAAATATTTTTAAAAGGTGCCTTTCCAAATTATTTTCCAATGAAATGCTAACATTGAAAGTATTTCATATCAGGCCTTTTGTTCTACCACTTATAAACTGTGAACATGCCCAGGAGTGGTCAGGCAGAGATTTTGGAAACAGCTTTAAAATCCACACACTTAGAGTGCCTTCACTGGGTGGATTACTGGCTTCCCATAGGATAAAAAGTATTCTTGCACTTATGGGTTTCCAAAATGAAACTTTAAATTATTTAACAGACCACACATTGCTGGTGACAAGAAATTAAATGCTTTCTACAAGGAATTTTTGTCAGTATCTTGAAGGTGGCATCAATTTTAGCATGGGAATACAGAAATGTTCCTTTTTTTATTCTAAGAAGTGATACTTCAGAGTTGAGTTTTATCAGATAATTAAAGCTTAATTGTCAGGTTTTCAGCACTTCTGTGGGCTCAGCTGTGTTTTTGTTGTTATCAGCAGCATTGCAAATTAGATCTTAGATTTTTTTCCTTTTTTAGTCCCTTGATTGAGCACCTCTTCTTCCTGAAACTACTTATTTAATTGAATATTTATTGCACCATGAAAACTTCATTTTCAGTGAGCAGAATGGGTCAATATCTTGTTATGACTTTGTCATTTTAGATGAGATAAAGCTCTCCAGAATGTAATTTTTTTTTTATAATTCCTTCTAAGTATATATTCAATAAGAAATACAACAGCCAATTTATTTACAAAGGCTATTAGTCTTACAAAAGAATTACATGGGTTGTTGCCTTTCAAATAAAATCAACTTTCAGTAGGCCTGTCAAAGGTTAAATTGTATCTGAAAATGATCTAATCAAAGGGAATACTCATTTAGTTTGGAAAAATGGGTTTTAAAAGTCTTTAAAACATCTGCCTTAATGTTTGTCTTTAGATAGTCCAAAACTTTTCCTAAGGATCTTGGGAAAGGTACAGTTTCCTCCAGCTCATTGCCCAAGAAGCACACCAGGCACTGTACCTGCCCAGGGTACTCCCTCGTTTAAGGGAACCAGGTATGAGGGTAACCATTTCACACACAGAGGCTTGTTTATGTCCAAGCCACACACAGCAGTGGGACATATAGGGACCTTCCTTATCTTTATGTTTTTCCCTTTTCTGCCTGCATTATGTTCAAGTTCAGACTTTCTCTGGATGATGTTACAGGCTTTGGAAAAGCAGTGGTAGAATTCCCAAAGGCTGGCAGAGGACTACACTTTCATCTGACGTATGTTCAAATCCTGATTTTTTTTTAATCTGACCCATAATAAAAAATAAATATATCGATGCAAAGATATGAATTGTCAGCATTTTAGGAGCATGTTTGTGCCTTGGATTTTGGCTGATGCCCATCTCTTACTTCATTTGTTAATCTGGGAAGACTTGTAATAAAAATGCTATCCGGTTTCTCTGCAGTGGAAATCAAATTGCATTTTAATTGAATCTATCCATTCCTAGTGTCCACTTAACTTCTAGTATGACTATGATCCTAAAAATTTCTACTCATGAATCCTCATCTACAGTTTTGGAGGGAAGATGTCTCATCAGTGTTTACTTCTGAGAAGGGTATGGTTTTGATATTATCAACTATTTTTCTTTAAATTATAAATATTTACATTTCTTGTAATTTCCACTGTTTGAAAGCTCCTGAAAAATACGCTGTTAATATTTTCACATGGATGTTTAAATTATATATATGGCGCTTACATAAATGAAGACTTTATTTCTGTTTATGGATTAGGCTTTAAAGACATGAGCATCTCAAGTCTGAAGCATGAAATCTTCTTATAAAAGATGTCCTCTCCCTTTTAAAGATTTTATCTGCCAAACAGAAAGAGGCATAGAGTACTCGATAGAAAAGAGGTCATTTTTTTTCTCTTTAATTACATATTAAAGCTATTTTTTTGTTTGGTTGGTTTTTTTATTTTCTAGAACGTGGGCATTCATCAAACAAAAGTGTATAAACTTTTATCTATATCTGTAGAAACTCTTGCGTAGTTTCCATCATGATGATATCAATGTGCCACGACCCAGAGGTTACGTGTAATCTGCTTGGCCAAGTTTAACATAGTTAACCCTTCATTACCTGGATTAGCTGGTCCAATGAATGCACCATAAAGGTAGCAAGGATTATTACTCCAGCGTGGAAACTGAGGGGAAATATTAAAACAGACAAAAGTTAGATTTAAAAATATACAGGTAGTGTGTCACAAAGGGAAGAGCAAGTTGATGCTGTGAACTGTGGAAGGCGGATACCTCTGCCATGCGTTCCTCCAAAGCGCCAATCCTCACCCTCTCTGTATGTGTGGCAGCCCCCAGTCAGCACGGTCGGTGCCTGCGCTCTGGCCCCAGGGTCACACAGGCAGCCTTGAGAGCGCCCCTGCCACAAGGACTTCTGTCACGGGCAGTTGAGATAAAAACACCTCTTTTCTATGTCATGTCAAAAACTTCCCTCCGCAAAATTTGACTATGTGGGTTTGATTGCAATAGATGTTCTTCTAGTTCTGTCACATTATCAGTCTCATCCATCCCCATGTTATATATCTTTCTAGTTTAAGAAAAAAAAATCATTAAATTCATCATAATAAAGAATATACTGTGTTAAGGATCATATTTTACAAAGCTAAAATAAGAAAACACATTTTTTAGAGTAAATTATTTAGTAACTTACTTTAACATTTTTAAGCCATTTAAGTACCTGAGAAAAATGTTAATGTCTTTATAATATTTCTTTTCTTTCTCATTTTCGATGTCTCCTCTTTGCAGGAAAGTGTGCTAGCAGAATAAAGGCCAAGGGGACTAGATTAATGCTATTTATTCCTCATTGTCATGCAGCCATTATGATTATGACAGTTGTACTAATATACTGAAGCCATTCTAGTCTAAATTTCATCCATTGCTACTTAATTTTTGCTTATTTTGAATGCCAGCTAATGTAAATCTCTAGGCTAGATAGGCCAGAGCTATTCCTTTGTAGCCTGTGCCTGTTGACATGTCATACAGATGCACCTCAAGTTTCCTGTGATATATATATATATATTTCTTTATTGTCTTCATTTTGAATAGAGCAGAAATTCATGTATGTTACTACTGTGAACTCTGCCTTTCAAGCATATGCCATAGAGCTGTGTTTTCACACTCTAAGAACCTGCAACTGTATCATACTTTCACTTTTCTTTTGTTTGTTTGTTTTGGGTTTTTTTTTTACCTATTTCTTTCTAATTTGTGTGAAAGAAAAGCCCGATTCATGTTTTATTTATGGACCTGTTGCAATAAGCTCTGACACATTTGCAGTCCTCCAGAAGCAGTTGTTGAAGGTATGATTGCACCTGTCATCTCTTGGGTTCTTTAATCCTAAAACCATCTGCTCTGGTACCTGGGAGCCTCTCCTAATATGACAGGCAAAACGCCACCATGCATCAAACCTTTAAACAAATGATCAGGTTGTGTGACAATGAAAGAGTAACAGTGGTGTTCCACAGGGTGAAGTTGTAGGAATGAGGCTGTTTAGCCTATTAGTAGTCTGGGGAAAAAACTGCAAATGTTTTAGCAGGAAAAAATTGCACATGTCAAAAACATTTTGGCTAGACAGAGATAAAAAAGCCTTTGAGTATCTTGAGAAGAACTCAAATACCTTAAATGAGTAATTACCATGAGAACAGAGGCAATGGTTATTTAATAATGCAGTGCACACTGGAAGATGTAAAATGATTAATCTCCTTACATACTGTTTAAACACAAAAAAAAAAAAAAA
>VWZG01000863.1:62949-112569 GCA_013396735.1 Grallaria varia
TTAAAAAAAAAAAAAAAAAAAAAACAAAAAAACCACACACCAAAAAAAAAAAAAAAAAAAAAGTTATGTGAAAGCAGATAGGCTTTTGTACCTTCACATTTCCTGCAGAAATACTGGAAGTTCCTGAATTTGATGTGGAATCATAGCTGAGAGAAGCTTGGTTTTTGTCTCATCCTTTTCTTTTAACATCATTGCTACCGGTCTGTTGGGGACCATTCCTGCTTTCCAGCAATCAGGGATACTATAAGAAGTAGTCCTCATCCATATCTCTTTACACTTCCCAACGCCATAGTGCAGAATAAGCCAGAGAATTTTGGTCTAATTTTTAACTGGGGAAAAAAAGTGTGTGTTTTATTTATAGAATAAGTACTGTGAGTAATTAATACATTAGGAAATGCAACTATTTTATAAGTTTTTGAAGTGCCAGACAGTGTTTTGGTGTGTTAAGTGTCTGGCATATAAGGAAAATCTATAAAGTATAGAATGAAGCTGCAGATCATAGGGAGTGATGTATCTACTCAATGCAGACTTAGCACCAAACCAGAAGAAGACTCAGTTTCTGGATGGCAAGTAAATGAAATAATGTGTTTTACATCTAGTTAAAAAGTATGTAATCACTGGGTGTTTAAATGGTTTTTTATGCTTCTGCTGATACTTGAGCACTTCCCAGATATAGATAAATGAAACTCAATAGAGATTCTTACAGCAATTCTCAAACTAGCCTAATGGAGCTAAATATCCAATTCCTATTGACTTTTCCAATAGGACTTGATTACTTAAGTGCTCTTTTTCCCTTTGAAAGGTCTTCCTCTTAATTATGCTAATTGATGCTTTAAAATGTCTTCAAAGTCAGAGAGCTATACCTAGATAATGTCAATTCTGAACCAGACAAGATTCATAATGCTAAATTCTAGGAAGCTCCCTCTGACTACAAGGTATATTTATTTACCTTTTCTTCCCTGAGGGCAGAAATTAATTACTCAAGTTTGCCAGAGAATCTGCTGCGAGCTGTTACCTACAGGAACCGAGAAGGAAAAGGCATCAGTCAATGATGTTACCTCATGACTATTTCCATTGGCTAATGAAAGTATTTGCAGCCGACAGTATCTTGTCTCTACCCTGAAATGGAAAAAAAAAGGCAGTGCTATCAACAAAAATCTAAGAATTATAGTTGATCTGGAAGTCTTGCAGCATTTTACATACTATGACTGAAATATCATTCTATGTAATTTCTTCAAAAAATCCTCATTAAGATAATCTCTAACAAGCAAAATAGAAGTGAGAAGTTGTAAACAGGTTCTTATCTACAAGCCAGAGGAATATATTTATTGGGGTTTCACTTTCAGATAAACATTTTCTCATCCAAGTCTAAATCTCCAAAGAAATGTACCTATTTGATTTTATTTGTGTTGTGGGCATAATTTTAGAAAAAGTTAAGAATTGCTAATGATTTGTATCTACTGCTGTTGGAGCTCAGTGACAAACCATTCATCCTACTGAGGTCTGACCCTCAGTTATACCGCAGAACTAAGCACAGAACACCGAACTCATTTCAGATACTGGTGTCTTGCCCAAAAGTGCTTATATGCAACTGTAAAATGATAATATTATATTCTGTATTTTGGTAGTAGAATTACTGTAGAAATATTGTAGAGCCTTCTACTGTTTGATACAATGTAGGCATTTATTTTTGTACCTTACCTTTACTAGATGTAACAAATACTTTTTAAACAATGATATTTCAGTTGGGTTAAGTGATAACCTTGAACATAAAGTGAACTGTAAAGGAGAAACCATTTTACATCTACCTATCAGTTAAAGAATCAACCTTTTCTGTATAGCACTGGAAAAGTATGAAAAGTCAGAAAAATGGAAATATACAGGCCAAGAATCAGGGTTTTTAGAACACTCCCAGGAAGGAGATTCTCTCCTGAAAGGAATTATTTTAGTATTCACATATCACTTACAGACATTTAAAATACTCTATTTGTTTCAGTATTGCAGTTCTTCATATAATACTTTTAGAAGCTGGTTTTGAATTTTATGATTGTATTATTTTACATTAGGTTTAGATAACCTTTCTTTTACTGTCTACTCTCTTCCAGGGATTTTCTTAGGTTTTTATTCTATATTTTTTAATGCTGGGGATTAAATTCCCTAACACAGAAACACAGGAATTAAATCTACCATACAAAAGGCCACGTTACTGTTAGGAGAATGCAGTGTAATCTCAGAAAAACAGAAGTGCACAGAGGTTCAGCTGGGCTGGATACTGGTTCAGTTAGGCTGCTTTTTTTTTTTTTTTTCCCCCAGTTTTGCTTTACTATCACTTTAAATTATTGGAAGCCACAAATATAAAATAGCCCCACATGATTAATACTTTATATCAAGACAAAATCAAGGAGATTTTCATATGTTTTCTTGCACATTGGCAAGATAGAACAACCTACTCAGTACTGCCATCGTTTGACAATGCAGATTGCTTTTATTTCTGCTCTTGGTTATATTCCCTTTCCTGCACAGAGTGGGTCAACAGGGTGATGACCAGACCTTACGCTGCCATTACCCAGCCCTTCTGGCTGAGCTCTCTTGGTAGGACAACGTACCAGAGAGCGTGGGGCTGAGCAAGGTGGCAGCCGTTGTTGGGCAAAGCTGCTGTAGCTGGTAAATTCTTACAGGCTCTCTCCTAAGCTAAATTGAAAGCTGGGACGGATACTTTAAATCTATCCCTTACTTTTGCAGATATTCTGTGCAATGAGATTTTCCCCTGTTCATATTTGGATTCATCCAAATGGATGCTGACTGGAGAGAGAATAAGCTTGGAGATGATTCAGTCTATCAGGTCTCAGCTTACAACAGAGGGACCACCAAGCAATTTTTTTAAAAATAAACCTCTGTCTGTCAGAATTATTTTCTTTTGGCAGTTCTCCTTGAATACCCAGAAGAGATTCCCAATCTCCCAAGCAAGCTGCTCAACAGGCAAAACTGGGCACAAAAATCAATTTTTATCCTTCCCTCCCCCCGCTAAACTTGATTTTTATGAAGCATTGTGCTTATGCAATTCATTCAGGTCGTGTGTTTTCCAACTGCTTATTTTTTCCTGCTTTGTTGCTTTGGGCTTGTTTTGTTATTGTTTTTTTCAAACATCTATGAACCAGTAGCTAATTCTACTTTCTCTAGCACACATAGACTCATTTAGCAAAATGAAATGAAAGATTTAATGAACAATCTAGAAAATACTTACTGAAGCATCTTTTGAAAATTAATTCTGGTTTGTAACTTATGTTTAATTCTTTGAATCTTTTCTACTGTAAAAAGAAACAACTAAAAAGCTCTGAATATGTGATTACTATTACTGTTATAATGATGTAGTCTCAGAATGCCAAAAAGCTTTCCAAGCATTAATTAATGGAAAGAATCAAATGAAGTAGAATTCTAGCTGCAGTGCTATTAGGTGATGACTTTTTTCCTTTTCAGTGACTTAATGGATTTTATAAATTATCTAATTAGACCTGTAATATGCAATTCAAAACCACTTGATTTCCATACAGAAATACAGTTCTTATCATAAATAATCATGCATAAAAATAAATATCCCAGAGACACAATACTTACTATGCTGCATAAATTCCTACAGTTTCATGTTCGTTTTATTCCTGGAATTGTGTAAGGAATGCAGTGCCTTTTAAATAATTTTCTTTTTGAACTATTTTGTTTTACAGAATGTGTAGTTTTCATGGTATCAGTATTCCTTATGAGTTCTTTTTTCTTGTTTTGTTTTGCAGGTTGGCTTCATGAGCTAGGAAAACGAATTGAGTCTCCTTACTATGAGAATAATACACTAGGAGGCCCATCACTCAGAAATGCCTATATAGCTGCCCTGTATTTCAGTCTCAGCAGCCTCACCAGTGTTGGGTTTGGAAATGTTTCGGCCAATACCGATGCTGAAAAGATCTTCTCCATTTGCACGATGCTGATTGGGGGTAGGTACAAATACTAAGCACCATATAAAATGTTTTTTGAGGGTAGAAACAAGTAAAACAAGAGCTGAAATTTTGCAGAACGTTTAATAAGTTTAGTTTAAAATGGCAAAAGGAGGAAATAACTTACTTTGGTTTACACTGCATAAACTCTCTTAGGCAGACATGTTTATATGCTTTTATAGAATCATAGAATCATAGAATTGATTGGGTTGGAAAAGACCTCGGAGATCATCAGGTTGTTCACTTATGGTGACAAAAGACGCTGTCACCCAGTAAAGTACAAACATTATTGGCAGTGAGAACAGCCCAGCTGTGTGTTGGGGATTTTGGTCACGTGGCAGGCATTTCTCCGGGTATTATGTGCACATCAGCTGGGTCCCCACAGCAGCCCTGGGAATGGTGGGGAGGGAACGTGGGCAGCCCACAGGACAATGTGTCTGTGAGCTGGGGCGTATCCTCATCTGAAAGATCAGGACAGAGCCAGGAGGACTGTTGGGTGAGCAAAAAAAGCAGTTCAGTTATCACTGGTAATCATTTGATTCAGATTAGGATCAGAGTGCAATATTTTTCTCATATTGAAGCTCCTAGTATTTTTATTTGTGATAATTACCTAGTTGTACTGTGGAGGAAAGTCACATGCTCATTCATGGTCCCCTTCTTTCTGCTGAGGCACCTGGTGGCACCTGCACAGCTTTGTAAGCCAAGACCATCAGGGAAAGTACCTGCAGCTCCCTCTTCGTCTTCCTTCCCCTACAAATCAGCTGTGCTGTTTCATAATGTGTACATCATACAGCTCAAAGATGTCACAGTGGGCATGAAGGGGAAAAGCAAATTCCTACTAGAGCACTGCCCCCTGCCTCACCCCAGCTTTGTTTTGTTTCTGTTTGCCTGGTTGCTCTAGAAATACTAGTAGGTCTTTTTCCAGGGCTAGTCAGTAAAGCCCAAGTTGTCAGCTGGTTGTCAGTTTTGCAGGATAAATCTTCCTGGCCAAAACTAAATTAGAAATTTGACACTTGAAAGCCAGGGAACATGGTGAATGACCTGTAAACTATATATTTGCTGCATGAAGTGGTATAAAAATTATTCAATGATTTATTGTCATTTATCCTGAAAATGAGTGGCAATAATCTAATGAATCATCCAAGAATGATATAATTTTGATTTTGACAATGTTACAAAACCACAAGCAGCTCACAAATTGCTGTTGCTGGTAGCACGAAATTATAAAATTATAGTTTTAAAATACTCCATGGTCTCTCTGCTTGGGGGCTTTGACTACAAAAAATCTATTGGAATGAAGGAAAGAGTTTTCATTTCTATCAAGAAATCAAGGGATACCCTGTGTTAGGTAATGATGAATATTTAATGCTCTTTGATATGGAAGAGCTTTCATAAACTTAATAGTGTAGAATATAAAAGTATCTTATGCATCTGTTTAGTCCAGTTATAGAAATTTAATTTTCGTTTCTTGTGTTATTAAGTGATAGAAATAATACGCTTGTGCGCTGAATAAATTGTGAAGAACTAGTTGATTAAACGTAGTAAGAGGGAACTGATGACTGAAAAACAAAGTTCATGGGCAAGCAGGTAGAAGAATGGTTTTACATCTCTGAGGGTCCAGTGAACAAGATATAGCCAGGTAAAAAAAGCAGAGCAGGCTGAACTGCAGGTTTTTTTTCTTAAGGAATTGTATTTTAGATACTACTGAGGAAAATCAGTAGAGCAAGGAAACTTGAGGAGGCAGCGAGCATCATACGGTGCAGACTGGTGAGCATGCCTCCGAAAACTGTCAGGAGTAAAGGACTAACCTGTATGCTTAAGGGCATAATACCTCTTAATTTCTTAAACATGTTTAGGTTATAGTTTTGGGTCATATTTAATTTTTAAATTCCCTAGTGGAAAGTGATGCTTTGAGAGAAAAGGATGTAAGTTTTTTACAGTTTTTGACTTAGACATTAGTTTGTAGAATTTCAGGTGTAATAGATAAGGTGAATTAGTTAATCAGTAGTATTTCTGTACCTCTTTTATGACTGCAATTTGAAAGAATGCAGCAAATTTATTGCAACCTTAAAGAAACCTGAAGAAAGGAAAAAAGGGGTTAATTTAACAAATAAGTAACTTATAGTATGCCTTTTTAATTTTTACCGCCCTCTTGGTACTAATTTTTGTTATGCATGACTTTGAAATTTAAATTTATAACAAGTGTTATTGTAAAATAAAACACCTTGTCCGATATGGTATTTCTTTTTAAACTTGGAAAGAAAATTTACTTAGTAAAGTTTAACCATAATACCCCGCATTTGTAAAATATTAATCAGATCTGTTCTGCAGTATGTGACCATACCATGTTCTGTCTTGTATTCTCCATGCTCTGTCAGCAAATAATGTGTATGTTTGTATTTCAGGGATTGGAGGCTCACTCTAGTAACTCCAGTCCTTTCTGGGACCAGAGGTGTTCCTTTGTTCCCTAAATAACAAAAATGTGATTTAGAATATCCATTAAAAGAGAGGCCACTTTATGAAATACAGTTTCTAGAAGTTTTGAACTTGTCCTACTTGGGTTTAGAGAATGGAATAATAGATTTCTTGCAGAAAGTAGGGTGAGTCTATGTTTAATTGATAAAGAAATCTAATGCTGGTCACATCCAAGGACAGCTTGTCGCCACAAGTAGCAGTTACCTTCCAATGTATATAGGCAGTGACAGATTCCAGCATAATAATAAAATTCTAGGTGATATTTGTGCCTATAATAACATTACAGGGATGTCTCCACTGTCCAGCTCCTAACCTTAGAACCTTCTGTGAGACTTATATCACGTGTGATTCTTACATTTGCATCCTAATGCTTGAATGCTCCCCCTTTTTAAACAGATTATTGCATATTTAAAGAGGCTACACTATTACCTTAGCCTCTTTAGCTGTGTTTGGATCAGTTGTTCAGCCCTAGCTGCCATCTTTCTGCTATAATATCTGTACCTAGCATTGCACCAGTCCCTCACATTGTATTGCCAAAGTTTCTGAAATTAATGACACTGTACCATCATGGACAACACCTAGCTGAGCTGAATGATTCTTAGAAATAAATTTCCAATTATGTTAACTTTTCTTTCTATTATTCATACCTGATTCTTCTCTTTCTACCTTTTCTACACTGAAGTTCTTTATGGTTTTCTGCACTCCCTCCACAATAAAGACATAGATATTATTACTAGCTCCTTTGTGTTTTATTCAGCCTGTAAAAATTTCTAACACCCTGGACTAAAGAATTTTCTATCTGTTTCTACCATTTAAAAGTGCGTCCTTTCCTCCTCCTGTTCCCCCTTGTCCCTTTCCACTCACATTGAACTTCTGTAAATTGACATACAAGGTCAACAGCTTATTTGTCTTGTTTATAAACCAATTCCTTTGCCACTTTGAGGAGCCTGTCTGCTTTCTTTCAAGCACTATAAAGATAAATGTCCCTTTAGAGAAACAATCAAGCTGTTTAGTAATTTTTAGTAATTTTTTTAATAAACAATTTGTACATGTATACATCAGATCAATATCACATGACAGACAACCTAGCAGTGATTTTTCAGTTCATAATCAGCAAGCACATTTCTGCACAGACAAACCCAGATGACCTGTATCTGTAAGCATTTCTTCATTTTTGTTTCTGGTCTTTTTATTCCCAAGCCAGAATATAATTGCAGACAAACTCCAGGATATCAGAACTTTCTGTTAAACAGTTCCTTACCGTATTTGACCCTCTCAAGCAACATAAGAAGTTAGATTGCCTGTTTGAATGTTTCTTTTAACCTGAATTTCTGTTTTACAATGGGGTTTTTTTGAGTTGGTTTTTTTTTTTTTTCCTGGGTCTTATTCCCCAGACTGTGAGAAGTGTCTAAATGTTATTTACAACCTCATTCCACTATACATGGTCCTAAATATTAATTGGGGTTTCTCTATGTGTGCTTTGAAATGTGTTACATTCTGTGCAATTTCTAACTGACTATTTGGATCTAGTTTTCATACTGATTATCAGTTTCTCAGTATTTCCTGAGCATATCTGGCTCAACGTGTTCCTTCCAGTACACAAAGGGAACCTTCAAGAAAAATAGAGAGAGACTTTTTACAAAGACATGTATTGGTAGGAAAAGTGGGAATTGTTTTAAGCTGAAAAAGAAATGGGTTGAGGTCAGATATCAGGAAGACATTCTTTACTGTGAGAGTGGTGACACACTGGAACAGGTTATCCAGGGAAGCTGTGGATGCCCCATCCCAGAGGTGTTGAAGGCCAGGATAAATGGGGCTTTGAGCAACCTGGTCTAGTGGAAGGTGTCCTTGTCCATGGCAGGGTGTCTGGAACTAGATGATTTTTACTGTCTCTTCCAACCCTGGCCATTCTATGATCCTGTGATTCTATGATTCTGTTTTCCCTTTTTCTTAGACTGTGGACTTTATTTGACTTGGGCATTCTTTCCTTGGTTCCTTGACAGAATTTTTCTACCCTGTCCCATGACTGTGACTTCCTAGTGTCTCAAAAAACAGAAACGAATAATCATATTAATACTACTGTATATTACTAATGGAATCTTATATTCAAACAATTTATTATGTCTCTCAATCAGGAAATTTGCTTTCTGTGAATATCCTGTTGATTTTCTGTGTTATGTTTTAATGATCAACAAATCACTCCAACTTTGTACCTAATTTCTGTACTCTCTAGCTCTGATGCATGCCTTGGTGTTTGGCAACGTGACTGCCATAATTCAGAGGATGTACTCCAGATGGTCCCTTTATCACACAAGAACCAAGGATCTGAAGGACTTTATACGGGTCCATCACCTGCCACAGCAGCTAAAGCAAAGGATGCTTGAATATTTCCAAACCACATGGTCTGTCAATAACGGAATTGATTCCAATGAGGTAACCAAATGAGGGCATTTTTGTGTTTGGTGGTTTTGACTATGATCTTATAGTCAAGGAAGGGGGTAGTATTTCTTTTGCGATGCTGTGTTTTGTGTGAAGTTACGTCCCTAAAAATAAATCTGGATTATCTCAGAAAGAGGGTACATTACTGAAAAATCTGGTTTAAAACATCAAATCATATATTAAAATGCAAAGTCATCCATAATTCTCAAATGCTAAAGAGGCATTCATCAGAACCCTTTTGGATGATGTCAGCAGAAACACTACCGTGAACAGTTCTGTATTTCAGTAAACAAAATATCTACTAGGAGGGTTTAAGTCTTTTTAAAATGAGGCACTTTGATGACCTTTCCTCATATCCTTCATTTTTTTCTTTGCAATATTGCAACCAAGTGGTTTAGCCTGAATTTTTATGTTATTTATTTCCCTGTATTTTAAAACACTGCAGAATGTAACGTGGGAGTGAAATCAAAAGATAGATTTCTGGTGGTGTCTTTGCTTGTTTGTTTTAAATTGCTTTTCCAGGCTATGTGTTTGTATAATCCTGGAGAAAAAATTACTTCTCTCAGCTGGAATGTTACTTGAATGGAGCACTCCCTTCAGATTTCTTGTTATCTACGTTGTAAAACTGCTTGGTCTCTAAAGATAATGAAGAAATAAGCAGAAAGATTTGGATTTCAGAACACACTTTTCCTGGTAAATTCTTTTTGTGTTGTCCACAGCACAAAGAATGGGATGCTCAACAGCATCCTAACAACAGAAGGAGCTGAGTAAGATTCAAATGTACAAAAATCACTTAGATGTCAAAGCTTTTCTAGATGAGGTTAATGATGACCTTCAGCTTTTGTACCTTCTGTACCTTTAGTTGCACTGAAAGTGAGTGAAAGTACTGCTGTACTACAACTGAAGCTCCTGGAGAGACCATCAGTGTTTCATTATTTACCTCCTATGGACAAAGTGCCTTGTCAAAGCCCACTTGGTCAAGTGTTGCCTGATTATAGTGCTTGGATGCCACACTCCCTCAAACTGCAGACAAAACTTTGTTTGTGGACTTGCAGCTTGAAAGGAAAAATAAGAAGACCTCATGGTCTTTTAATTTCCATTGGTTCTTCCACTGAATATTCTCCTTGTGGCAATCCCTTTCCACCCCTCCTTCAGCGCTGAATTACATTATAAAAAAACCCAACCACAAAAAACCCACAAACAAACAAAACCCAACAACAATAAAGCAACAACAACAAACCAAAACAACCTTCCAGGTTTCTTTTAGTTATTCCTCTTCTAGTGGTTTTACCACAGAAGAAGCAATATTGCATATTGATGAATTTTATAGAAGCATATTAAAGAAAAACTAAGTTCATGTTTGCTTTGTTTTCATTGTATATGTGTTACTGCATGCAATGGTATATACCTGAACAACGTACTGTGTTTGAACACTGACAAGTTTAAATTGTGCATTAGAGAGAATTCCTATTCACAGTGTTGTTGGCCATTTTCTCTGTTGGCTTTTTCTGTTGGTTTGGGATTTTGGTGGGATTTTTTTATTTATAAAGGCATATATTTATTCATATTTTTCCTGGAATTTATCAGTGCAAAGATTTATTAAGATACACTACATGTCTCATCAAGGGGATAAGAAAAATTAAAGGAAAGTATTTGCATCGGTATGACAGGTGCAGCACTACTAAATCAGGTCACTTCTGCAAAAGTGGAAACAAATTATTTTACACTTTTTCTCTTTTCACCCCTGCCTTTCTTTTTTTTTATCTGGATAGCTTTTAAAAGACTTCCCAGATGAGCTGCGTTCAGACATCACCATGCACTTGAACAAGGAGATTTTTCAGCTCTCCCTATTTGAGTGTGCCAGCCGTGGATGCCTCAGGTCTCTGTCTCTGCACATCAAAACCTCCTTCTGTGCTCCTGGGGAATACCTTCTCCGGCAGGGAGATGCCCTGCAAGCGATCTACTTTGTGTGCTCAGGTTCCATGGAAGTCCTGAAGGACAGCACAGTGCTGGCAATTCTCGGTAGGTTCATAGTCATAGATGCAAAGAGGAAGAATGGCCCTCCAGTGTAGAGGACTTTCACTACTAATGGATGGCTTGATGTGTCCTAGCAGTCTGATGAGGAAGAGTATTTTCTTGTATTTGTTCTCTCTCCTTTTCACATAAAGAGGTACTTGCTATCTTTTGACGCAAATTGCTACTTTCATCTTAATTTGATGATGTTATTGACAACTCAGAGAACAGTGGCCATCAGTTTCCAAATCAGTCATGAAAATTAGTGGCCAGGCCATTCTCCCACTAATGGTGCCAAAGGAAAGAAAGCAATTTGAACCTACTGTCGTTGTTTGACGCATGTGTATGAACACTCCTTGCAGTAAAGCCATGTGGTAACAAACAAGCATTGTTGGCTCAGTTCCCCAGAGCTACTTCTTCATACTAACTGATGCTGGCTGCAGTCATCTGAGTATATTAGAACAGAGAAATGCCAGAGGTTCAGTTCTACTAAATTTTGTTTAGATGTTGCCTGCAAGTTGACTGCTTTGACTTATCGAGGTTTAAGCATCTCTATCTGTACATTTCTCTAATTTGCCTCAATCTAATGCCTACTAAAAATATTCAATTTATCTTCAGCTAAACTATGATTAGATTTGTCTGATTTAGGGTTCATAGATATAATGTTTTACTTTGAAAGTAATAGTTATTTTATTGTGATTTTAATATCTCTTCAAATTTTAAATTTCTTCTTTCTAATAACTCTTAATATTCTTACAAAACAGAGCTAAAAGAACATTTCCTGGTTTTGCTTTCCTTCCTGCTTTGTGGGATTGCAGTAGGCTGTTGATAATGGAAGCTTCTGGTCTTCTGTAATTGAATTTCCTCAATTTTACTAGCATGTATTTGATTGGTCTTTTTTTGAATATAAATGTGATACAGGTCCTATTTGTTTCAGAACTCTTTAATTCTGTTAGATTGGCAGTCCACGTCACTCATCAGTCATTTGTTATCAGTAAGTTTTAGAATCCCTTGATTTCACTGGATCACATAGAACGAAGATATAAAATGTGGCTTAGAAAAAACTATAAGCTTAAAGCCAGCTTATAGTCAAGAGCTACCTCTACTGGAACTATAATTGCATTAATGATTCCATCATCAGGCACTTCTGAAAATGTTAATGAAAGAATCATTGTGTAATGGTGACAAACAAAACAGTAAGAGATGAGTGGATTTCTGAGAGACGTTAATGAAATTATAATGCAAAAAACATAAATATAACAGAGTGAAATAATGTTTCATTGCAGTGAATGGGAGCTTCATAATTTGAACCTAATAAACACCAGCAGAAGGTGAATGTATCAAAAATGTAGGTTCCTGTGAGAAACTGGGTTACTTATGTCATGTCAGTCCAAGAGAGCAGTTTTTTTCCCCTGACAATGCTCGGCTACTTGCAGTTCCCAGAATACTTTATAATTCTGTCCTGATTCTAATTCTAGTGGATCAGTTTTTGTTTACAGAACCATTCTCACTAACAAGCAGTACAGCAACAATTCAATGAAGTGTTCTCATTAAATATATGTTTGGTTCCTCTTGAGACTATTACTTTACATCTAATAATGATGGTTAGCATATATTTTATAGGAAAATACATTTTAATGTAATTTATGTACTGTTTGAACATATATCTTTGATTTGTTAAAAATATTAGCCATAAGTTATTTCAAAAATATCTGTAATGAGGACATTTATAACTTTGACTGCATGTCCCAGCTATATTAACAAACAGATGTGCCTGTAGAAACATTTATATATAGATTTGTTCTCCAATTAAAAAAAAAAAAAAAAGAAAGGAAAAACGAGCTACTAAGAATAACTGAAATGATTCTGTTATGTAGCAAATGTTGACATTCAAGGTACAATCACTTCACCACTTCATTAATTCCACACGAAACTTCAGGTTGCTACCTACAGATTTTGCTTCATTATTTTCATTTGAAAAAGAAATCTACAGTAGCCTTACTAAATCAATTGTAGCATCTTTCAGGCTGACCTTATTTCATTAAACACTATAAATACAATCAAATAAAAATCTAACATTTTTCCCAAAATATTTATCTATTATTGATACTAATACGGTTTGTATGTCTAAAATGTTTCTAATTAGGATGTTTAAAGATCAGTTTTGTTATATTTCAAACGTTTTCCCTTGTCTATATTAACAGCCAGCAACAGATTACCATTGCCATTCGTCTGCTTAATATAATCAAAGAAATCTAAAGAATTGTTGATATTTTTAGTAAAATCAAAATGTATCTTACTGTTTAACTTTACACTATATTTTACATTATTATGTATTTCAACAATACATTGTGTGATGAGCAACAACAAATATTATTGTCACCTACCAAGTTTCCCTCATCCAGACTGACCTAAGCCCATAACAGTTCTTATTTATACTAACTGAGATTTTTAAGAGATCCCAAAGTAGCATTAGTAAAGATTAGAAGGGACCTGTGGAAGATACGCAATATAAACCTGGTTAAAGGGCCAATTTTACTCAACTTCCTCAGGGCCACATCCAGGTAAATTTTGAACATCTCCAGGGGTGCTAGCAATTCCACAGCCCCTCTGGGTAGCCTATTCCACTGTTTGACCAGCCCCATCATGACTTTCATTGCCTGATTTATAGTGTAAATTTCATTTGTTACAACCTGTGCCCAATACATCTTGTTGCCCTGTGCACCCTGAGGAGGAGTTTAGCTCTGTTTTCTCTGCACTTTTCTGTTAGGCTATTGAAGACAGTATCCTTCCTTTGGCTTCTCTTTGTAAGGTGGAAGAATATCTACTTTTTTCAGACTTTCTTTGTTCATGATGTTCTTTAATCCCTGATCATACTGGTAGCCTCTTCTGGACTCACTCTAATATGTCAATATTCTGTCTTGTACTGGAAAGCCCAAAACTAGACAAGGTGCTACAGATGTGGTAAGACAAGTGACATACAGAGGGAAAGAGTCACTTTCTGGGACTCGCTGACCACACTCTTGCTGATGCTTCACAGGAGGTTCTTGGACTTCTTTGTAGTGAGGGCACGTTGTTGGCTCATGTTCAACTTATCCACGAGGACCCCCAAGTCCTTTCCTGCAGAGGTGCTGTCCAGCTGGTCAGTTCCCATCCACTGCTGCAGAGAGGTTTTTCATCCCAGGTGTAGGACTTGGCATTTGGTTTTGCTGAGCTTCATGATGTTCCTATCAGCCATTTGAGCTTTCACTGAGGTCCCCCTGAATAGCAGCTTTGTCCTTCAGCATATCAAGCACTCCTCCCAGTTTGATTATAACTTGTTAAGAATGCACTCCATCACACTGTCCGGGTCTTTAACAAAGGCCATCTGTGTTAACTTTTGGGGAAGACCTCTGGTCCAAGGACAGAACTTTGGCATTTATATCTCATGTCAGATGTTTATGGAAGGTTTTCATCATAAAATTTTTACATATATGGTCTGTTGTAGTTTTTAATACATCCAGTATTCTAAGGCAGTCTTGCCTGTAAATGAAAACACGATGGCTTAAGACTGTTTTCTTCTTCTTTCTTCTCGACAGATATGCTACTGAGATAAAAATCTATTTATAGCCTACACAACAGAGAAATATAGCTGTGTAGCCATAGTTATCATAGACTTTGAATGTTTGGCAATCCTATTTCTACGTAAAAGGGTAATTTGAAGAGTGATCTACACTTACTTGTGTCATTGCTAAAATGCTATCTTAACACCTGCCTGTTTTAATACACACACACAGACACACAGAACATCCATGACAGCTATTTTGAAAAACAAAATTGCACCTGCTATTAGTTACTAGTGTAACTCTTCATTTTATACATGTTTACTTTATAGTTCCCTTAAATCAGCTAGTTAACTGTCTGGAAATTAGTTTTTGTACCTCCAATTAATTGCATATAAAGTTGCACCTGCAAAAAAAAACCCTCTATATATATTTGTCTAAGATCATTTAGAATGTTATTAATTAAAAAATGCAGTAGTGATGATGGTATTTCAGGTTTAGCAATTATGTTAAACAGATTTATGATTCAAAAAAGAAGAAAGAATTCATGCTTTGAAGATAATTATTTTTGTGTTCTCTTTTAGGTAAAGGAGACTTAATTGGAGCAAACCTCTCCATTAGGGATCAAGTTATCAAAACAAATGCAGATGTTAAAGCTCTAACATACTGCGACCTCCAGTGTATTATCCTCAAAGGTCTCTTTGAAGTGCTCGACCTTTACCCAGAGTATGCTCACAAGTTCGTTGAAGACATACAGCACGACCTCACATACAATCTAAGAGAAGGCCATGAAAGTGATGTAAGTATCTTTAAAGGTCTCTGCAGTTATCATTACCTGTAGATGTTTCTCATACTTTAGTAATTTCTTATAATTTTGATACAGTAAAGAAATAATACACAGATTGTTTTTTGAAAGGACTGCTCATTCCATTTGTTTGATAATACAGACATTACCTACATGAATTGTTTATCAATGGGTCAGATCATAAACATAAACAAGTTCTCTGCTTCTCATTTTTTTCCATAAGAAACATCATCCAGGATAGAACATTCTTAATATTTTTTTTCATTTTATGCTTATATTAAAAATGTCATAATTATATAAGCTGTGTGTCCAAATGAAAGACTATACATTTTCTAGAAGCCCATGTGCCAGCCTAATGAACATTCATTTCATACATCATTGATTATCACCTGGTAGTTGCATGTCCTCATACACACTCAAAATTAGAAACAGTTGTTTCTCATAGACTGCAATTAAGATGTGTTTTTCCACTTAAATGAGTACTTTAATTTGGAGAAAAACCCAAACCAAACCAACAAACAAAAACCCAACAAGAAATTCTAGATAAAGCACTCCTGAAAAGCTTTAGTACAGACTTACTAAAGTACTTTCAGTTCAGCTATTTGTCTTTGCATTGTGCTTCTCCTTACACACAAAGTAACACTGAAAGAACACGAAAGGGCACTAGGGTACTATCGAGGGAGGGGGCAAAGGTAATGGCAAGGACAAGTGCACCAAAATCCTTTCCAGTTCGAAACCCCAATGAATTTGATATATGGGCTGACTTTTCTACATAAGTTTCTTACTAAGTCTATTTTGGTGCCAGTGTTTCCACAGCAACACTCTATTAAACCATTGCAGCAGAAAAGTCCACATATAAATGCGAACTTCTGGAAAGGAAAATAATCAGGACATCTCATTTGTTTGTCTCTTGAAATGTTTCCAAACTTCCTGCTGCTGAAGACAGCAGCTGAGAGTACACATCTGTTCTGAGAGCTTGGTGATTAGTTTGTATAACCAACACAGAACCCTTGGGGAGAAATGCTTATTCTCAAAAGGAGGATAACTACATTTAAAGACAAGATTTGAAGCTGATTGCATTCCCCTCTACAGTTTTGTCATGGAGCTTGGTGGATCCCCACAATTTATTACTTCATGCTTTATTCTGTGATGGCAAATCTGGGGGTCACGATCTCAGCTGCATTCACCTTTTATAAATTCAGGGATAATTCTTCCCAATTAGAGTCACTTGGGTGATGCACAGACTCTCTGCTGAGAGAACTCTGACTGCAGCCTTGAAGTTGTCAGTAGCAAGTGTGCCTGGTCAGCCACTCACTCTGCTTCACATGGAAAACACCTGTCTCCATTAATATAATTTGTAAGCAGAAACAATTTGACTTATTTGAAGTAAGAAGAAGGTTTTCAGACGTACAGTTTGTGGGTATGTTAATATGACTTCATTGGCTTTTTACTAGTACAGCACTGTTTCTTGGGAATTGTACTATAGGAGGTTTCAGCAGCTATGACAGTGTATGTTAATTCCTTCTCCCTAGTTCAGGGAGATTTTACTTTTGAGAGTATCTGTGACTTCTTCAGCTTTATGGAAATTTTGTGGTTTGAGAATATTTCTGTAGTGAAACAAAATTTTTAATTCATTTGAATAAGTCTATTTCTCACTTTCTTCTTCTTGGATGTTTTAAATTACTGTAAATTTACAACACAATGTGAATTTAATGCTTCTGAAAATGGAACAGTAGCAGTATTTAGGGTCAAGCAAACTGCAGGGTGAAATACCATGAATTTCCCCCCTATGACTTGCAAATTGCCTTTCAGTCCTGACCTAAAATGTTATTACATTTTCGATTGCAATCACTAAAAATACCTTAGGTTATAGAGTTCTTGAAGCATTAAGCGAGCATTAAAAAGTTGAGGATGAAGAATGCAATCCTGGTGATTCATTATCCCCTTACCTCCTTCCTCATGCTCTTTGAATTGTTCATAACGCACAAAACTGAATAAGAGATTTGAACTGAATTAAAGGTATGTGTACCAAAAAGGGACAGAAGTCACCTGCAGTTTCCTGGTCCTAAAGTGTCAAAAATTGAATACTTGGTGCTAGATGACATAGTTTACCAATCCACACAGAAACCTCTAGGAAAACATTTTAAGTTTGTTTTCCTGGTTCATTTGCAAGTCTAAGAGTGTATATAATGATATGCTCCATCTGCATTAAAATCTGAACAAGGTGTACCTGGGAAAAAGGCTCAAGGACTTCCATAGCTGTGTCACTTTTCAATAAAATAAGGAGGAGATGCAACTGGATTTCCCAGCAACACTTAGAAACTGTAGTTGCCTGATTATAGAGGGATTGACCCTGTTGTTTAACTACAATCTCGGAAGAAAAGTTTAGCTTTTAAGTCTTGGAGCTGGTAACTATTTTAGCCTCTAATAAGTAGCAGGTAGAGAAAGAAAGATAGAAAGCTGGGGAGATGAAGTTTCAGTGGTTTCTCTTGATAGCCAGCAATTACTAAGTGATTCATGATTATAACCAATAATATGTATGCAGTCATACTGGCAGTGCTATTATGCCATCTTTTTATATATTCTTATCACTGCAAGATATGAATTCGGAAAAGAGTCTTTATGTTGATTGTGAATATTCTACCCTTTCCTTTCTTTGCTGCCTTTTGATCAATAAACCCATAACTGTTTTTGTAAATGTATTCAATTATTTGAGGATAGTTATAGTAAACTAATTTGTTTGGTAGCTGGAATTGTGACATTAAAAAATTCAGCCATTTCAACCAATTTTTCTAGGTCTGTTACTATGATGTCATAGTAAGGAAATAGTTTGCGAAGTGACACAGCTTTTGACACTCACTTCATCCATCTATGTGGTTTTGCACTTTACATCTGAGGTTGAATATGTAGCAGGCAGTGAGAGAGTCTGATATCTGATTTGGTAAGGCTAAGCACTCACAAGAAGGCTCTTAAAACATAGAGTACATTTATAAGAAAGAAACTGGAAATTATTTTGTTATCAACCAGCATTGGAATATGTGTTATTTTAGATACTTAGAGTGTAGTAGCAGCTCTTCATAACTCTGAATTATCCTAGGAAGTAAATCTTTGCACAATATATTTGTGGACTTGGTAATAGTGTATGGTTTCTGATTATTTCTTGTGTTCATGCAGAAGCATCTACAGTGTACACAACATTATTCAGATAAAAACAAAACAAATACACAAGCAAACACTAACAATAAAAAACAAACCAAGGGCTGGTTACAGCCACACTATTAAAAAGAACAAGAATCTTCCTTGACACCAATGCCAACCCTCAAGCTGTAATGAAGACCCAAAGGAAGGAAGAGAAGACACACGCAGCCACAATCTTTATCTCACTGAAGCTCTATCAATGTGTGTCATTTTCAAAAAGAAGAGAATATATTCCTGCAGAGTCAAAAATCTGTTTACAGGCAGGACTCGTAGCCAATAGGAATCTACTTTTCCTTTTATAGCCTTAAAAGTAGCATTCTGCCACATACAAAAGCTTTCCTTCCCACCAAAGGTGAAGTTGCTCTTTACAATGCAAGCGCTCAGTCTCTGAAACAGAAGGGAAGGCGTGCTTCCGTCAGTGCACCGTAGTGTAAATGAAACAACGACAAAGATTTCATTTAAAAAGTGATAGACTTGTCCTTTTAAGAGACTGGTGTTTAGAATTTATTAAATCTCAATGAATGAGCTGTGAGGGGGTTTTAACATAATAAAGTTGAGGTTGTTATTGGTAATACCTAAGAAATTACAAGAGATGCTCCTCGTTTTCTATTGAGTAACTTGACAACTGTCCAGATCAGTTGCTTACAGAGGTGAAAATAACTGAGCTCTGGAGCATACAACAGGGGGCACAGCTTGAGAAGAAAAACATCTACAAATTCTAATCTAAAATGTGCTGAGCTTTCTGACTCATTCCAGCTAAGCATTAAGAAAATATTTTAAAAGTATTTATGTAATACCACTTTATTTCATTTTAATTGGTTTATTTCTAGACTTTTATTTTTTGGGAGGCTAACTGGCGACATTGCTCTTGTAGTCAGCAAATGGATAGCAAAAGATATTTCGAATGCAAGTGCAAAATTCAGATTAAATTCTGCCTACCCGCTGTCTTTCAGCTACTATATTACGTATTTGTCATGCATTCATTCTTACCTCTGTAGTCATGCTTTTTCTACATATTCTAATATAGGTTGTCTTAATTTGAATGTTACTTTCCAATATAGTAATAATTCAGAAGGATTTCTTTCTGTTACATATTTATCCATTATGAATCAGCAGTAAAAAGTGTGACATTCCTGATTTTTTAATGCATCTTTTGTCTGCATAACAAATAGTAGTTTGTTATAAAGAACCAAGTAAGTTATCCTATTTGTTATTCTACAGATATTAAGGAAAAAAATAGGTTGGGGGGTTTTATAAGTGCTTTTAATCTTGGCAAGTGGTATAAGACAGGAAAACCTGATAGAAACTTCGGTTGCATAATTACTTATTGATTTGTTTAACTTTCAAAGCAAAAAAAACAAACCCAACTTTCTATTTCTTAGGTATTATCTATGTGTTTATAGTGAAACTTATGCATTGAAAAATTAAGTTTCCAAACTAGCTCTTGCTACACTGCTATACTTAATCAGATTTTTTCTATCCCAGCCTGGATCATCAGGACAATCACAGGTTGTAGAATATTTTTCATAACAAATAATTTCCATAGAATGTTCCCCAAATAAGTCCAGCCACCTTTTTAATAGTGAAGATGGTTTTGTCACATTACCTGGCAGCTGTGTAGAAGTGGTTTACCTTAAAAAATTACAATGTCCTACTTTAACATTTAGAGTGGGGTTTGATAACTTTGAGGAAAACTTGTTGTTTTTAAAGAAGCTTACATGCAGTTAAGCACCCACCTTTGTCAACAGCTTGTCTGGCAGATTATGTTGTATTATTGCAGGTGTAACTCACTGGTGTTTATTGTCCATGGCACAGTAGGTATAAATTCTACATAATAAGTGACCAATCAATGGCAATTTTTGTGCTTCTGTACAGGAATTATTGCAACAGGTAGAATATAGAAGTGAATAAACCGCCTAAAGCAACAGAAGTCTAGTACTTTATCTACATCATTATTCTGGGGGGAAAAAAACCCCACCTAAAATAATTTTAAAACTGTGAACAAACTGTTTATGATCTTTCCCTTTAATCCATATGCACACAGTTCCTGTTGCTCTAGTTGTTCTGTTAGAAGCCCTAAGTGACTGATGGCTGAGCATCCACTGCTGTCTCTCTCTGACAGATACTGTATTTTCATTTCTCCTTTATACCTCTTGATATGTGGAGTCTTCAGGCTTCTCAGTGATTATAGTATAGGAGCATAGGTGCTCCTCATACTGTCAAAAACTAAACTATTTTTAAAACTGTGAACATATAATTAACTATGAGACATGACTCCTGATGGAGGAGGTCTCTTACTTGACTTTGTGCATGGACTTTTCTCCAATTAATACCGCTGTGAAATATGGCATTTGACAAGCTACTCAGATTTTTCATTTATGCTGCTGGGACTGCCTGTTTTTTTTCCTTCTTCCCTCTCTCTCTCCTTCCCTAAATAAATTGCCCTATTGCTGAACAAGGCAAGACTCACACAGTGGGTGGAACAAGCTATGCAGCTGAGCACTGGGGGGAAAAAAAACCACACAAAAGGACAGTTATTTCACCTGTTTTACACTTAATGTCTGATTTTAAATGGGTGAGAAGTAGTTTGGGATTTAACTTTGTCCTCCAGCTCTCTGCATGGTATTTCACAGGTCTCCTACCTGTATTCACAACAGTAAGCATCTTTTAGTGGATCTTTGACTATTTAAGGTGCCTGCTGGTTTCAGACAACAGGATCTGCCTCTTCTCTGTGCAGTGCTGTCAGTCCTTCCTCTACTCCTTCAACCTGGCAATTACCTCCTTCACTCAGTATGGGAGCAGGGCTGACCTGGAGCTACAGTACAAGCCAGCTTTGAGTCCTTGAAGTCAGGTAGCTCATACAGCTTCTTTGCTAGAAGACATTGGTGAGCATGATGTGTGGTGCCTCCGAGCCATCACTTCCCCCAGTACCCCTCGAGACAGTCATCTCGCTATCATATCTCATGCTGAGAAATAATGCAACAAGGAAACATGTAATTCGAAAAGGACGGACCGGTATGCCTTTTCTCTTGCAAGCTTGGTGGTCTTCACATTTTCTTTCCTAGTATCTTCACCTGAAGAATTTTCTTTTCTCCTGATCTCCTGTTTCATTTCTGTAGCCTTCAGTCATTCTAATATTTCTGAAAATAACACACAGACACTACACTGTCTGGACTTGTCTCTTTAATGGTTTGTTCTTCTGATTTGTGGTCATTTTTCAGCTGGGAGATTCATCCCACCACAACTTCTTGATGCAATTGTGTAATCTTTTCCATTAATATTTTTTCATTAGTTCTTGTATTTTAATACCTCTTCATTTTACACCTAAAACAAATGGACAATTGACTGTAAGGGTGAATGACCCAGGTGAGGAAAAGGAAAAAGAGAAGGAGAGGAGTATAGCCTACTTATATTTGTCTGGGAGTATGTTACATTTATGTGACCCATCTCTAAATTCCTGCTTTTTTTGCTTTTGTGAATGGGTTAAGAGCCAGGAATTATGACTATAATACATTATTTATTAAAAGAATTTGACAAGCGGACCTTAGAACTTTCTTGATAAGTACAAACAATTTTCATTGTAACTAGAATTAACATGTTTAAATAAGTGGCAAAATTTTACTTCTAATTTTATCTTCTGAGTCCTTTTGAACACTCTCAATTCTCATTCATTTCACTTCCTGGGATTATTACGTTCTGCAACAGATTATAAAGCTTAACCAGAGGGTTACATGTTGAAAAAAAATCCAGGCTAGCAAAGCAGCTTATTGATGTTTTTAGACTTTTGTATGAGGAGAGTATAAATCATTGTGTCAAACATAATTTTAGACAGGAAAAGCTCCTGGCTTTCAGAGTATTGCCTTTAAATCTAATCATATTTCTATTTTAATTATGCAGGCAGCTAGACAATACCTTTTTTCCAATATGTTTCAATGTGCTTTAGGAAACATGATAATGTAATGTTTACAATATTTATATTATTTTATCTCTACATTGGAAAAAATGGAAAAAAAATATTAAGAACCTAAAAGTTCTTAACATTGAAATGGTGTGAATGTAGAGAGTGGATTGATTTCTAATTTTTTATTTTCCTAATTCCTTTTACTTTGCATTGATATGACAGCAACCTGTCGGTGGCCTTAAATTTAGAAGCACTGTTTCAGTAACGTGTCCTTTTATTGTTCTGTGTAAAATAAAACTAATTCATGATTGAAAGGATAATATGTACCACAATTTCTTCTATAAAAACACTAATTCTGAAGGCATAGGCTACCTTGATATATAATGTTCATGCCAGAGTGGCTTATATGGTAAAGTTCCTACATCGCTTGCAGAGTCATTATAAGCTCAGGATACACACTGAAACTAAATGTAATGTAGTCTTTGAGAAAACTATCTATAACCTGTGCAACTTGTGTATCAAGGTGGCATTTTATATCTGCAGTAGGACGTGTTTTCAATTTTATTGAGCTGGTAACTTTCAGTGCAACTTTTCTTTTAAAACACAGTTTAGAACAGTTGAGGTTGGAAAGGATCTCTAAAGGTCATTTAGGCCCTCCTCTCTTCTCAAATATATGAAAGCACATGAAAACAGAATCTAAAAATTATCTATTTTTAGATAATTTAGACTACAAATATGAAAAGAAATATATCAGCATATTTTTCTTTTTAATCATCTATACTTTCACTCAGTAAAAGCAGAGATACAGAACCTGCTTACGTAAGTGCAACTGGAGTTCTGCTGAAAATTGAGTTGGTACCTGAGACATACATATCACTTTTTCAGTGTTATGGTAAATAGTAACATGATTGTAGTAATAAATATATACATACAGTATATATACACATACAGTACAGTACTGCATAGATAGCAAGTATTCAGACAGATTTCTTTCCTAATCACACTGGCATTCACTGTTCATTCCTTCAGCAAAATTGATACTGGATTACTGTGTGTTTGGTTTTATAACATATTACTTCAAAAAGTTTGAACAATATTATTCACTTAGTGAGTGTCCTTGTCAGAGTTTCTAACCTATGCGGAACCTCTTGAATAACAAAGGTGTGAAGAGCTCCAAAAAGCTACACGCTCACCTTTTCTGTATTGTGTGCCTATAAAACACACAAATTGCTTTCTAGGGGAAGGAAATGACAATGCTTATTTTACTTAGAAAGTTATATAGTTAGACTTCTAGTGGTATCTTTGCATGCCAGGACATGGCTTCTTGCCCTGAGGTGAAATCATGTGAATTACTTCCAAAGTTACTGTTCCACTGCTGTTTTCCACAAAGTTTTAACCCTGGATATTTCTAGGGCCTACCCGTGTGACCAATTTTCCTTCCAGGAGAAGACCAGGGATTAACCTACTGACCAAGTTGCCAACCAAAATAGTCATTATTTGGAAGACATGTTCTAAAGGGAAACAAAAATTCTAAAATAGGGACAGAGATGTTTATGCCTGTCCCTGCCTTCTTCTTTTCTGGGTTTCCCCTGAAACACAGTCAAAGTTGGACTTTCTTAAAAATTCTCCATGGATAGATATGTCGCTGTCCTCAGTGAGGAACTTATTAACACTCATCCGCCCCAGGGATTTGCCCTGAGCTGTGCCCCAGCAAAACAGGTGGTCAACATTGGGAAATAGGCAATTGGCAGTAATAAAATTAACTGGGAGAATATTCTTCAAGATCCCCCTTTCTTTGTCCTCCTCTTTACTTTTCAAGAGGCTCTCTGAAGTTTGATATACATATCTACATAAAAAAATAGTATGAAGTTTCATTAAAGATAAAGCTAACAATGCAAACTTAAAGCATAACTCTATCACAGTATCCACAGCCTCAAGCTGAGTCTAATTGGGCATCAATTCACAGGGCCAGTCCTGCAGATATTTATGAGCCTGTGTGAAATCTTAGAGTTGCATGAAGCATAGAAGTTTTATTGCTTTGAGAGCTGTTAGCATTCATTGTACTTTCTGTTATGTAAATCTTTACTTGAATGTAATTTAACTGTAGGAGTATTAAAAAGCTTTCTCCACTATATCTTTGCAGTAATCTGCATGGTTTTCCAAATATATAGCCTGCAAGACAGTAGAGTCAGTGCCAGGTTTATTGTCTATTTTAACAGTTCCTCCTTTTGTCTACTTTTGACCTTACTGATAGCCTTTTGTTCTTTTTTTTTTTAATTTTTCAATTCTTATTGGCACGGTTTTATTATGAAGGATGCATTTTCTGAGCGGTCTGGCACCCTAATTTCTTCTCCTGTTTTGGAGTTGGGTCGTGGGAGGTAAGAATACAGAAGTAAAAATGACAAATGGTACCATCCACGTTTCCCATTTATTTGATTCTTACTGTGGTGCAAGTGACAGACAAGTTAGTTTTGGGGTTTTTTTTTTCCCCCTGTGGCATCTGTTTGACATGAAATGCAGTATCCTGTATTGTTAATTATACAGCTAACGTACGATTTTTTTAAAAAAATTGCTAATGAATACTGTAAAATTAACATTCAGGCTTTAAAGAAATATATGAAAAGTAAACTTTTAATACTAAATATAAAAGCTCGTGTGAGAAATCTGAAACCAAGAAAGTATTCATTCACAAAAAAACCCTGTCAAAAACTGACCACAACCAGACAGTTAAAGAACCCTTGTACCAACTTCACAAGTTAAAATAAATTATTCAAAAGATAGGAAATAATCAAGACAATGACCTAACAGAGGATTGCAGAGCTCATGGCAATTCAGTTATTGTGAACTGGGACAAAATACTGGTGACCAATCTGCTGTTCAACTTTTGCTGTTAATTCAATATACTACATAGCATAAGAAGGATCATAGAAGGCTGAAAGCATCTGCTTCCACAAAATACTTTATCTGTCCATTAAGGAAAAAAAAANAAACCCAAAGAAAAAAAAAATTATAAAAAAAAAAAAAAAAAAAAAAAAAAAGAAAAGAAAAAAGAAAAAAACCTGAAGGAGTAAATTGCTCAGTAAATGTAGGTATAAAACAACTACATCTAACCTAAGTGAATGATTGAGTCCTTTGTGGTTTAGAGGATTTGTGATATTTCATTGAAAAATTTCCTGATTGTGGAAAACTGAGGCCTGAACACACAAGAGTCATTAGGCTTTTCAGCAGTACAATAATCCTTTGTTATGTACTTGTATCTTTTCTATTACCATACAGTAAATTTGCAAAGAATAGAGCATATGGCATGGGTTCTTTGCTTTGTTCCCCAAATTGCCAGTGCTCCTAAATGGTTTTTCCTCTTTCCAAATGATGACTAAGAACATTAATGCTCTAGTTTGATTTCAAATCCTTTCCTGAAAACGTATTTTATCCTTTTGACTCCTCACATACAAAGAATTATTCATGTATTTTAGTACCTAAGATTACAGGTGAATCAGTGAAACTCTGTTTCTGTTTTTATTCCTACCTTTCATGAATGTAACAAGAATCAGCCCAGTAAATGCTGATAACATTCTGTTGTGCCCAAAAATGCAAATTTACTTACTGGACAAGTAATATATTAGCCCCAAATTTAGCTGCATCTCCTTTTAAGTTTTCATCATTGGAATTCATCTTGAATTATTTTACAGCTGTTTACTTCATTTGGCCACAATTCCTATTAGAGATTCTTCTATAAATGGCTACTGTTTCTTGACTGTGAAAAAACTTTCAGATCACTGGCTTTCAACAGCAAACCACGAGTGTCTTCAGATGGAGAAATGTTCTTTTTGTGCTTGTAATAAGCAATAATAAGGATTACTGAATTTTTAAGCTCTATGTATTAAGATATTAAACAATTGAAAGATTATAGATATGAGATTACATATATGGAAGAATTTGATATATCTGCTTTTGGTACATGATCTATTAGTGTTTTGCCTTGTGAAATATCTGGTTTCACAAGACATGAAGAGATACCAGGGCTGAAATTAAAAATGTAACTTGTCTTTGATGGTATTTCACATAAGTCACACTAACATCAGTCTTTGGGGTTTTTTTTCTCCAATGCATTACAGGGTAAATACCTATGTTTTTCTTTTAGCAGACCTTATGCTTTAAGGATTTTACGTCTTTGTAAAAGGCTAGCATGTGAGCTATTTTGTATCTTCTTGCCTTTTGCATAAGAAAAGGCATTTTATAGAAGATTACGCTAGTGTGTTATTTACTCTGATAATACGTTTTTATAGAGATAAAACTATGTACATGGTGAGGGCTTCTAATTTTTGCTCTTTGACTGCCTTTGTCCATGTTCTTGCTCATCTTTCTTTTTCTCTTTGAGTCTGGAGGGAGAGATAGAGTGAAGTTTCTGGAAGTTTAGAAGCAAAATGTTTGAGAAGTCTCTCTGGTGACGTATTAGTTTCTTTTACCAGCTTCCAACTACTAAGCCATAAAGCCCCAGCCCCTGTTATACGTATGAAAGATAGGGTATTCAGAGTTACAAGCCATAAATATGGCTGCAGTGCCTCAATACAGAAGCGGTTACAACATTCTTTACTGTGGATTCTGTGCTATGGAAAAGATAGTTTATAGGTCCAGAGTTTATCTAAAAAATCAGTTTATCCAGACTGAAAGTACCCCCAGTGTGTAAAGGGGGCCAGTTTGGGGAAATGAGAGGAGAAAGACTGATAAGTAGTTTCTCACATCACATACTCCCTCTTCGTGCCTATCCTTCTTTTCTGCTACTTTTCCTCCTAGGGATGCTCCTTTCCCTCCCTGCAAAGAGCAGCTTGCCTTCAAAAATCCCTTTAACTTTTTCCTGGTAAGGTCCCAGGGCGATGAAGCGCTGCCACTAACCCCGTCTCCTCTGCAGCCAGTTTCTCCCAGAGCAGAGGAGGATGCAGGTGTGGCTGTGGCTGCTGTGCCAAGGAGCAGCGGAGGGGTCCCAGGGCACAGGGCTACCAACCGATCATGGAGCTTAAAACCCATGTAACAAAACCTTTGTCTCTGTTTTCAAGATGTACAGCCAGAACTAACACATGTAGTCAGGAAGGAAGAAAAAAAAAAGCCAACAAACCACATTGAAACAAAAAAGGAGGAGGAATCTTCACCCTCATTACAAGCTACAAACAAGTCACTTTTAAAACCTTCAGAAGGCAAATTCATACTTTCTGAGATGTTTTTTTGCGATGCTGCTAATGTTTGGGATTAGCCTGGAGTTTTAATTAAGGCTGCTATTTAACATTCATGCTGCACCTGTGCCTCAGAGACAAGTAAACTGATGCCCCAAAATTCTGGGCCCGATTTTAAACAAATATTTTGTTTAAACATATGTGCAAAGAGGGCCACTAGCACTCCCCAATTCTGACTTCAAGATTTTAGTACATTTCCGGTTGCCTCTCCTCCTGAATCTTGAAGGAGATACAGAGTCTTCAGTCAGCATAGATTACAGTGTAAGCTGGAGATTTCAGCATCTGACATCTTATCCTCTGCTAATATCATCCAGTACTTTATCTAACTCAGTAAGAACACAGCAGTTATTTTATTTACATAGCCTAATTATTGCAGTTGCTCTGTTTGGCAGTTTTTAGTGTTATTGCTACATTTATTGATACACCTGCTACTGACTTGGCTGCTGTAGAGTAGGATCTGTGCTTAGGAAAACTTAACTATTCCATATTTGTGTATTATACCACTACAAACATTTTCAGGTTAACCTGAAAGACATGTCAAGAAGAAAAAAGAGAAATTAAACTCACACACACCCCCATTATTATTTTCAAATATATGCCTAAAATTTGAATATTTAGGAGTTTTGAAGACTTTTACTAAACAAACTGGGAAGTTCCAATGACTTCCAGAAAGGCTTAACTTCTACCTAAGCTTGGAGAAAAATAGACTGATGCTATAAATTTATGGGTTAAGCATTTTTTATCTTGACATGTGGGGTTAGGAAAGATGAAAATAATTTTTCAAAATTCTACCTGGCAGACTAAAATATTCCTCTAAATACAGCATATAGGCTGTCGGATACTTGGCTTTGGTCAAGATCTGGACCTTCAAATAAACAACAGAATTTTCATAATAGATATTATTCAGCAGTTCCAGTGCATTTTATTAGAACCTGTCACACATTAAACTTGAATACTCTTTTTTTTTTTTTCTTCCTTTCTCTTGTTTTACTTTGTTTAATCCAAGAAAAGAAAATGTTATGGCCTTGAATAGGTTGATACCTATCTCCCTTAGGACTAACTTGCTCCTACTTGCTCCAGTCTCACCACTGTTTTTGAAAATTCCTCAAAGATGCGGCAGATAGTTAATCTTCACAAGGCTGGCACAGGGGCTAAAGTTACATAGGGCCAAAGTAGAGCACTTGTTTCTGCGTGGGGTTCCCCCAGACCAGCACTGAAACTTACCAAGCATGCTTTCAACATCTACATTCATTCACAGCTTTTTATTAAAGTAAAATGTTATTTCTTCATGAACTATCTTTTTAATCAAAATAAAGCACCATTTTTTTTCTCACAACATCTCTTTGCAAGGATCATCCTTAGTTCAATGCTATGTCACCCTTTCATTTAATATAGCTGTTTTATCATAAGATTCTTTTCTTATATTGAGATAAAGGGTTTGGGTTAAATGTTTGTATCCTCTTGGAAGCCAATACTGTGCAGATGCACATATTTGCTACTGTTTTGTTCTGGTTTTTTTTTTCAGGTAATATCAAAATTATCAAACAAGTCTACACTGTCCCAGGTATGTTGGTCACATTTTAACTATGCCAAGCTTGACTTTGAAACATACACACATTTATGGCCAGAACAAAGCCTGAAAAGCTCCAACAGACTTCCATGGTTTCAGAATGAGAGTTTAAAAAGCATACTGCAGATAGTTCTACCACTCTCCATTTTATGAGTAACAGCTTATGATCTTTTCTTTCAGGTGCTGAATTTGGATATCCTACTATATCAGCTGCATTTTAAATACAGGGTTTCCTAAGCCCAAAATTTTGAATATTGGGCAATGCTCATTCTCTGTAGAGTATAGGTTGTATCAGTGCCAGGTCCTGTAAAATTTGATCATCATGACAGCCTTTGGGTGACTAACACAATTGACCATGAGGGTTTTATCTTTTATAAAGACACGTCTTTTGTCACTGCTTTAAATTTTTACCTTTTCATATATCTCAGATGGAAAGGATCTAATTCCCTAAATCTGTCAACATATACAGAGATAAAAGCACGCACTCAGTGGAAGTGGGCTGCAACACACAGCAAAATTAAACCTATGCTGCAAAACAGTTAGACAGATGTTAATAGGGGCTTAGAATATTTGGATAAATTCCCCAAATCTGTCGTTCTACCCAGCCAATCTGACTATGCGAGGTCGTCTGAGGTTTTCCATCTAAAGCTAACACTGCCTCAGTCAAGCTTGATTAAGAGTAGCAGCCTGTAAATAAAAAAATAAAAGAGCAACCCTTTCTGAAACCATGAAGTGGTACTCTTTGCTGAGATGTGTGAAGTTAGTTACTTTGGCCTGAAACCTGGTCTGCCTTAGTCCATTTACCTACTACCAATAAATATAGTAAGTTGTACCATGGGAATAAGTGGAACTATTTCTCAGTAATGGTTTGACCCTGACACGAGGTCCATGTTGATATATCTCAGCACTCGTGACCTGTGTATTCTGTTACCATGAAAAAATAACAAATAATACATTGATCTCTTACAATGTGCTTTAATTAGTACAGAAAGTACAGAACTCAGGTCAATGTTGCCTCTAAATTTCCTTGGTTCCAACAGCAAGCATTCAAAATGCGCTTCTTGGTAAACCAGATGCAGCTTTGCTTTTTGATGACTCAGTTCTGAAGCAGACACTGTCACACCTCTGGTGCATCAGTGGGACTTTGTATACACTGAAGAGCCTGTCTCCTATCCCAGGAGTGCCTTCAGTTACAATAGCTAAGAAGGACACAGAGAACATTCGGGCTTGAGCTGAAATGGTGTAAATACAATTTACACGTTATAAAAGGCTCCGTATGAGAAGGTGGTATTATGTGAATCACCAGCCTCAGTTCTTTTTCCGTGGACCACCAAGAGTCTGGTAGCGTAACATGCAAAGTAAATAGTGCCTTAGCAAAACAAAATTAATCTTCTTAAGCATGCACATGCCAAATGGCTTGTAAGAACTAGTCATGTACTCCTTGATGACAAAACATATTGCAGCAAGTGTGCCAGCTCTGTCACTAGTGACCTTTTGTAATCTGTTTGTATTTTTCTCGTGTATGCATATATAGACAGAGTTGAGGAGGGAAGCTATGGATGAGTTCCAAAAGAGAATATCTCTAATGAGAAATGGAAGCTCTGCTAGGTCTGGGTTTGTTCCAGGATGAACACCAAAAGGAATTGTGTTTTGGCAACATCAGGCTCTCACTTTTATACTAGTATGTATTATTTATTATTTTAGACAGAGCTCAAGGGAAATGGAAGTATAAAGAAAAGACTCCCCTCAATTGTGGAAGCTGAATATGAGGAAGAGGAGGGAGAAGAAGAAAGCAGCACCCTTTCACCAATTGATACAAGAAGCACAAATAGCTCTCAGCAGAAGAAGACTGCAAGCAGTAAAAGCTACCTAGGGAGAAACTTGAAGCACTTGACCTCAGGAACTGTGCCCTTTCATTCCCCCATCCGTGCTTGCAGTTCAAACCCCGCAAGAGCTAAACATGAAACGGAGCTCCATTACTACTCCAGAAGGAAGGAGAAAAACCTTAAATTACACCTTTCAGCACTGACCACCAGTGGCCCACCAGATCTGAGCCCAAGGTAAGTTACAAACTTATTTTCTTCTCTGTCATGCAACTCCTATTAAAAATGTCATGATTGTGACACTATAAAAATACTTCTTTTTCTTTAATAGTTTATACTTTTGTTTGTCCCACATTATTGTAGGAACCATTACACGCTATGCAGAATGCTCTGATTTTAGTACTTTATTGCAAAATAAAGTATTTTTACCAGTAAAAAGGGCAGTAAAAAAAAAAAAAAAAAGGCTATTTGAATAGTCTGGCTTTATGGTATCATTTTGTCTATAATATGCATTCCCACAATAGCTCTGCAAAATGTTCTGAGTCCATCAGAGATACAATTTAGAAAGCAAGTAGATGAAATTACAGCATAGCTGTGCAAATACAAAAATTAGTGGAGTAGAGGACTATAATGGAAAACTATTGCCTAGCAATTTTAGAAAATATTTTTTTCATTAGAGATAGGAAATCTGATAATGGAAGTTATGTAGAGTGTAAATATGGAGTTTAGCAAATCTATTTTGCTGTGTCTTTTGACATAAAAGAGCCATAATAGTTGTTGCATTATTAGTGTACAACTTAAAATAGTTTAATTTTTTACTAGTATGCTGTTTATAAGGTGATTTATGTAAATTGTTTCTGAATCACTGCAATGTAATCCTAGTTTTAAGATCAGTTCTTTAGAGAAATTACAAACACTTTTTCACATATGAGGAGGTTTATCTTTCAGTTCTAATTTTGCTTTCTAAAATTAGAAGGGGTTTACCTGTTCAAGAACTTCCTTTATTCATTAGAGGCAGAATGGAAGTTTCAGCAACTTGCCATTGCAAACATGAAATAGCCACAGCTTGACCATATTTGTTTAACTGTGAAAATACCTGCCCTTAAGGATGCAATCATAAAAAGGACACGAAAGACCATAGAAATCTTTCCCCCTCAACATATATTTGATCAGTACAGCTAAATTTCAAATAGGAACAGGACACAAACCAATTTCAGTTTTGTCATAGAATCATAGAAATAACTGAATTATTGAGGTTGTAAAAGACCTCCAAGATCGAGTCCAACCTTTCATGAAACACCTCCATGCCAACTAAACCAGAGTTCTAAGTGCCACATCCAGTTGTTTCTTGGACACTTCCAGGGATGTTGACTCCACCACCTTCTGGATTAGCCCATTCCAATACCTGACAACTCCTTCAGTCAAGAAATTCTTCCTGATTATCAATCTGAAGCTCCCCCGGTGCAGTTTGAAGCTATTTCCTCTCACCCTGTCCCTTGATGCCTGGGAGAAGATGCTGACCCCCATCTTGTTACCGCCTCCTTTTAGGTAGTTGTAGAGAGTAATAAGTTCTCCCCTGAGCCTCCTTTTCTCCAAACTAAACCAGCCCAGCTCCCTCAGCCCACTCCTCTCTAGACCCTAAATAGGGGGTCAATACGGGAGAAGATAATGTGTGGAAAACCAGCTTCTACACAAGAAAAATTGAAACGTATAGCGCATGTTTTCTTGTTTATTTCATGGCTCTCCTATGAATTTGGTTCAGCCAGCTCTGAGCAAAGATCATTAGTACTCACATAACAAGTGGTAATTGAGGGAAAAGCAACTTCTCATATTTTCTGCTGAAATGTAACCTTGATCATTATTATTCTGACCTTATGCAGCCAGATGTTGGCACCCAAGGGTGCAAAAGCAAATGTCAGAAAAGTATTGTTCCATATATTCTTATTTCCTGTTTCCATTCATAATTTTATAACTGAAGAATAATCCTGTTAATAGGCTGGAAAACAGGCCCAAAACGTATGTTTTTCAGACTTTGTTTTCCAGGCAAAACAGTCACCTATTATTTCCTAGAATAAGTTTATATTATGAGAATATTTGAATTGTCAAGCTAATACCACTTTAAAAAAGAGCATTAAATGTTTCTTTGTAAGTATTAAAGAGAAAATAAAACCTTAATTAAAATTTTCCCATATATATGCTGTTGGACAAGGGAAGCAAGGGAAAGACAGGACTCTGGTTGAAATGTCAGTCAGTTCAGTTCTGAGGTGCATAACCACATTTTCTCAAGAGAATAGGCTTTGTCTGCTTAAGAAATGTGTTCTACTGTGGTTGTTTCCTAGAGGAGGCCAACCAGAACTCTTCACAGAGTTCTCTGACTGCTACAGGTTCTTTCATTGTGCACCCCAGTGAAGGCAATAAACCTGAGAGACTGTGTAAAATATTAAGAAATTCTTGGCACAAGGAACAGAAGCTAGCATTGTAACTTCTAAGATACAGTCCTAGTCTTCCCAATCCCTTTTTGGGTACTGCCTATGAAGTGGAAGAGCACCAAAAGGAAGAAATGTAAGTAACAATAAAGGCAGCCCCGGAAAGAGGCATTTGTGTATTTAAAGCTCCTCAGACTCACATGGAGGAGTGCACTCTAGCCTTGAGCAACTGAATAGAAGAGGTCACATGTTAATCTTTTCTAACTTTTTAGCTTCTAGGACTGGAGTTCCCTGTCTTCAGGAGAAAACTCAGGGCTGTACAATAGCTGATTCAGAAAGGTGTGACACCAACTACTTTTGCCTCCTTGTGTTTTCGGTTTAATAGATTATATTGCTCTTACAGAGAGTTCCTTGTATATGAACAAGCATATTGCCCATTACATATTTCCCACATAGAAGCCTGTCTTTTGGCACTCCACAACTAGCTATTTTTGCTACTGTAGTTTCTTTTTAGTCTGGATCTTTAAACACTTTAAAGAATATAGCATCTATAAATTCCAAGTCACGTCTGAGTAAGCTTCCTCCTGTGCGCTAAGGGTCCTCCTGGCCGTTAAGATATTATCATTTTAAGCAATTAGAAATTGTACAAAAGGAATATTTGTGTTTAAAATTTGCAGTGAGACCATATGACATTAAATAGGTTTCATAGCAAATTTCAAAGAAGCTAATTATTCAGCTTTCCAGCTGCAGATAGCAGTATAGGCCAGAGCAGTTCAAGCACCCTGTTTGAGTCTTGTCATCTCCCAGAGACTGGTTAAGATTAGAGTGAAGTTTAGTAACTTCCAACTGGCATCATGAACAGAGAGCCCAAAATTCACACGAAGCGCCAAACAAGACAAGAAGACATGGTGTGCGCACAGAGGTCTAAGTTACATGGGTCTTTCAAGCCAACTACATCACAGATACCTCGGTGTTGTCTACTCTTCCTTTTTTCAGACATTTCCAGCCAAGAGGTTTTCTTGAAAATATCCTTATTAGATGAAAAATCTGGTTTACATCATCACAAAGTTGTTGCCAATAAGTGAGAGGCCAAGAACTGCCTGCTTTAGCCCTTTCAGATTAGTATTTAACTCATCTGGCTACTGTGAGACAAAATATGAAGCTTGTGCCTGCACAAAAGAAGAAACTGATGTTTCATATCTGTCAGCCGCCAGTTATCTGAGTCTCACTGACTTTAATACAGTTCTTTTTATAGCACAATTTATTATAACTGACAACAAAAAATATTCATAATTATTTTTTTTTAATACTGTGTATTGATTCCTCTATCTGATTCTTGTTTTGTATTCTTTGCAAGCAGAATTGGTTACTGTATAAAGTACTGCTTTTTTTTTTTTTCTTTGGATTTCTAGACACTGCAAATTAGAGATAACTGCTATGCATGGGTAGAAATAACTGACAAAAATACCTTTTCTAGTAGTCAGATCCAATACCAATATTAATGTAACTGAGACACTGCAGGCTCGTCTGCACATATCCCCATATCCAATTTGCAAACAAGATTGGCCTGCCTGAGCTAGTTAAATTTAAACAAATTTAGAATAACTCTTTGCATGGAAATGACACTTTTGACTGAGGTTTACAGAGATGTTTCCCTAAAGATATTGAGTTCTGTCTTAGGTTCTGCCTAAGTGAGCCTAATATAAGAACCTGACTGTTTGGTACAGGGAGATTTTAGCTTAACAAGAGCATATTGAAGCCTCTTTAGCTTATGCAGAGGAAAGAATGGCAACAGGTTACTTTAGATATGAAAAATAAACTGTATTCCATGTAGATCTAGATAAGGCTTAAGATATGTTGCACAAGTTATGAAAGTTTTGAAACTTCAGTTAAGTTTTGGGCTCATGTTCCTTCCATTAAGTCTAATCTTTAGTCGCTCAGAAGAAGTTATACCAATATAATAGTTTTTACTTTTCTCTAAACTTAATGTCATGCAGAATTTACTGTTGTTTAAAAATGCGCCCTTTAGGAGTAATTTTTACATCATAATTGTAAACATGATGTTTATGAAACTGTTCATGAAACTGCTCCATTATCCTGATTTTTCTCAACAGAATTGTTGATGGGATTGAAGACGGAAACCGTAATGAGGAAAGCCAAACCTTTGACTTCAGCTCTGATCAGCTCAGGCAGGAATCCAGGTTATCTCCTACAACAGGAGGTGAGGTTTGACTGGGAAAATTAGTCTTCAGAGAAAACAGTTTTCATAACTGCTTTTTGTTCCCCTTTGTTTCTTTGATCCTCAGAAGTGGCATAAGTGGGTTAAAAATATATTTGTACTCTCAGTACCATTTCAATGCCCCAGTTGGTACTGTAGAAAATTACAGCAAGGTCCCAAAGGTCATTTGTTGTTTTCCTGCTACCAGACAGTAATGATAAAACAGTTTGGGGAGAGTACTGTGTTTTCATGCATTATACTTTATCACCAGTATTGTAGGATCTGCCAGGAGACTTGTGCTCCCAAACCTTTGGGCATGGAAGGTACTAAACACAAGGACAAATTTCAGCATAAGAAACACATTCTAATACCAAATTAAGAAAAAACATACAAACTATAAAAAATAACCCCACCAAAACCAACCCACAAAACAAACAATTCATTAATAGCCACATCTAAACTTGGCTCTCAACTTTTTTAAAGATATTAACAGAAGGGGAGAAGTATGAAAAAGCACAGAAATTTTTGAAAGTAAAAGAGTGAAAACCTTGAATAACAAGGTTTCAGGAAGCCTTAAGTCACCTACACTATGAAAAGGATGATAAAGTAACACCACAGAGGAAAAGAACATATCAAGATGGAGGGGAAAAAAAAATACAGAGGGGCTATTTCCAACATACCCTCTTTTATGAGTAAACAGTCCCCATGTACCTTTTGTATGGAGGCAATTAGAACACATATTGTTTCTCTTAAAGCCAAACAGGAAAATAATAACAAAAGCTGCTTAATCATATCTATGATTTTGGAAAAGAGTTGGCATGCCACAGGTTGGCACCAGGGTTGTCATTTTCAATCTCTTCGCGCCCAGACTGAAGAGAGCAGCATAGACTTCATTCATTGCACTTCCCTTACGTATTATACACCAACCATGAAACAGATGATTTTGTTTTCATTCTAGCCAAGTGCAAACTAGGTTTAAATTTAAGGTATTTGTTAAGTGCAAAAACAGTATTGCTGTTTACAAGTTATTATCTCATTTGCATGTATTTGAATTATTTTCAGAGGCTGAAATTGGTGCTGCTGTGCTCGTTATCAAAGCAGAAGAGACCAAACAGCAGATCAGCAGACTTAATAATGAGGTAACAAGCTTTTGTGGGGGTTGAAGGATATTAACCATGTTTCAAGGAATGCTGGAGAAAACTCAGAAAGCTTGGGAATATGATAAATGTGTTATAAACAAGCTTACAAAACTGGATTGAGGTCCCTACGTGGAGGATAGTTTAAGGCTTTTAACTCATTCTGAGATCAATTTTCGACATGAAACCTATAAAAAAGTTCATGTCACATGCTAGAACTAAAAACAAAGTTAGGTTAGCATGGTTAGTGTAAGTAGTTTTCCTACTATTTATTCTCTTCTGAGAGTGCTTCTATCTCTCTCTTTCCTCTCATTTTTTTCTCCAAGCTCCTCCTTCCAACTTTTCTTGTCTTGATGCATGCTATGCTTTTGGAGAATTTCCTTGAAAGAAATGCAAGTCCAGTCATTTTCAAATTCACATAAAATGTTTCAAATCACTTTACCTACGTCTACTTAGAATGAAAAGGAAGTTCATCCATTCCTGCTCAAGCAATATGACCTGAGGGATGCTGGGCCAGTATTGTTAAGTGCTGCTTTTTATTCCTCTCTTCTAATTACGTCAAACCTGTCATCAATGATTAATCCAACACTAAAAAGGACATATTCTGTGGCTAAACTGTTTCATATACCCAGCCAGTGCAGTACTTTAGCTAACAAGATGGAAGTATCAGACTTTAACTTCACAGTTATACTGCAAGACTAAAGTCTGTTCCCAGCAGACTCTGTCTCTCGATGTAAAGAGATTAGAGACAATTCCTTATGATTCCACACATGGAAACATTTAAATAAGTCCCACCACACAGTTCTGCTTCCTTCCTCAGATCTTTGGTTACCAGAAATGTCAAGTTTTATTTTTATTTTTCCTTCTATATTGTGTACACTTAATCTAGTTATTCTTTATTTCCTGCTTAGAACATATTGGGCTTGTAAACCCCTTTCAACCTGAGTGAGTTTAACTTGGTTAGATAACTTAAATATCCTAAGCTAGGAGTGCATGCATGATTTGTCACTATGAATGCATCACCTCATTCGTATGTCAAACAATAGAGTCCAGACAAAAGTGTCATACCTCATTAACTACAGTTTTTTATAAGGCTTGGTTAAAGAACCAAAAAAAAGGGTCAAGATTTTTATTGACAACACCATTATTATCAAAATTTATATTTCCTATGTAAGGTTTTTGAAACAGACAAGTCATATTGATGCATCCCTTTTGAGGACAGGTATTTTTCCAGTAGGAGGATGTATTACGTGGCTGTACGCAAGAGGCAATTGGAAAAATACATCATGGTGACAGATGTGCTAAAACAGGCATCTTTTGGATTAACCAAACCTTTCAACTGTAACAGTTCCAGGCTTGTGGCTGTTTTTCTAGTGAAAAGAGATAGATAAATAAATCTTGGAGCAGGGAAATATGTTAATCAAAAGAAATAAAAAAACTCCACATGACCAAGGTCATTTCCTTTCCTATACAATCTTAATTTTTCCCTGCTAAAACTATCTGAACAAAATGCCTTTGTAACATTTTTTGCTCACATTAACATAAAAGAGGAAATAGGACCACATGCAGTAGAACATTAAAGTTTCTAGACAAGGATACAGAGTCCAAATCCAGTGACAAATTTTACATGGTTCACTCTTTATTTTAAAACTGAGGAGGGGGGAATTTGTCCATTTTTTTATAAGATGGGGGAAATTTGTCCACTTGTTTCATCAGATGCTACCTGTGAGGTTACACTTGAAATAAGAGGCACTTACCTCCCAAGATTTTTGCTGTCTTTCCTGGGATAGAAAAAGATTGAACAACTCACTCTTGACTAAGCAAGCCAATCGTTACGTTGAGAGACAAAGAGAAGTCATGACCAGCTGGTTCTTCTCTTCTTTCCACAGAAGGGGGGCAAAAGTGATAGTCTCTGTCCCTTGGGCAGGTATTAGGGATCCTGTAAGTAAAAAGAAGGGAATCTCTGGAGATTTAAAGACTGCCCACAAACTCCAGGAGTCTTTCTAGCTTGGTATGTGAGGCAGAATTTGTTCTCACACACTGCAAAACTGACTGAGGCCTGTGCCAACATGGTGTGAAAAGTAATAAAGCTGAAAGTCGCACAATGTTTGGGGAGGTTTAGACATCTTTTGGCAGCATCTGAATTGATTTACATCTAATTTGGTTAGTGATAAAATTACATTAATAATAACATAACCAGGAGATACAAATAACACAATGATGTTGAAAAAATTCTCAAAACAGTTGTACTTGCAGTCCACAGCAGAGAAAGACACCTTTCTCTGATTACGGAAGGTCATAGAACTTAAAGAACGTGTAGAGCCTACATGAGGCTTTGTATGATTATAAAAACCCCTACACACTGGAAAACACATCAAACATAGTCTAGGAACCTAAGGGAACATTTTTATTAAACCTTGCAGAATCTCCAAGATTATTTTACTCCATGAGGTACAGAGTACAGTATTTAGCACACAACTATGCTAGTGTAGATAAAATATGTATTGGTGATTGATATTGTTGGTGGTGCCTTACAGTACGTGAAAGGAGTAATTCCGTAAAGCTTGTATTTTGTTTTCTCATGAAGAAGTCCCCTAGCAAAGCACACAACATTCTGACCAAGCAATTGATTATGAAAAGACTTATATATGTGATTGATAATTGCCAATGACAATGTATAGACATACAATGGACATATATTGGCTGGAGATATTAAAAAAAAATAAAATGATGATGAACAATTCTACTGCTGTAGATTTAGGGCTCAAATCCCAGAGACAGGTGCTTATCCTCCAAGTCCTCCCATGGATCAAAATTTACATTGCAAAAATTGCAGGACTGTAAGGCTGCTCAACTGCATATTCTACATGTACTCAAACATGCCCCATCTGGAGTTGCTGAACTGACTGTACTGACTGGGTGGTTACCCAAATGAGCCTCTGGGTAGCCTTGCTGGTATACACTAGCTGTTGTTCGGGGTTTCTTGTTGTTACATAAGAATTGAACACACCTGTAGACCCAGTGCTTTCATCATTCCATCATTTCAGATGGACATTAATGGAAAACTATGACTGATGCTGCAGCAGACTACTAGCAGTAGTTAAAATACCAGCAGAGTTACAAAGAAAGTTCTCTCAAAGTCATGCAGTATCCTCCTGGAAAAGATGACAAAAAGGTCACAAGTAGCCAACAGCAGCAAACACTGTCATTAATACATTTTCCAGTGGAGATCAGAAGTCAATCAACAAATGCAAAAATAACCACTTTCACAAAAGGCAATTGTATTACAACAGTTCAGTAGTTAGCTTCAAAACATTTCAGCTGTTCACTGGGGGAACAAAGCCAGGCATCTTTCCATTCAGTCATTCAACATAGTCTGTTGTCGGCAAAGTAAAACAAAAAGTTACCCCAGAGAAAAATCTACAGAATTAGCTCAACTTAGCTGTAGTTCTAAACTGAGCTTGTGTACGACATTGACTAAATAATCCAAAGGAAAGGATTTTTACCTAAGAAAGGAATAACAGAAGTCAGTGCCTTGATTTCACTTCTCAGATTTGTTACATATTGACTTTAGGAGGAATGGATGCACCGACATCCTCTAAGCAGAGTAGCCTCCGAAGTCAGCCCAGCCACTGTGAGATAAACTTGAACATACTCTGAATTCGTGTTGTATGGCTCCGTGATTTGGCTGCTCAGCCAGTTACCCAGCTTCTTCATTCCTTCACCTAACCTCACTACTTGTTTTGAGCCTGTATGAAATCCAATCTGATACTGGAATTTCTCTCCAGTTCACTATTTCAAGGGGGAAAACTGCTTTATGTCTTATCTTATTTGCCTTTTCCACTTAGCATAAATAATCAAGGAATAAAACAGGCATGACATTGATTATAGTTCAGTACATTCTGCATGAGGCAGGTGAGAGTTAAGTTTCAGGTTCTTGTTCCTGTAAAAACACTACTACTACAGCAATAGTTTCAAGATTAAGTTACCGAATATGTAGCAGCATTGTACATTTGCTGAGCTGGGGAAAGCTTGATTCAGAGACCTGCTCCCCATCAGAGGGAGCAAGAATTCAGGAACAGTCTTCTGCCTTACAAGTAGGTATCCCTCCTTTGCAGAGATCCATACATTTGACCTGGTCTTTTGAATGCATTTGTCTGCAAAGGCTGATCACATGAGTGTGTCTAAACATTCAGCATTTTTCAGAGGCACCATTTACCTGATGCAATCATAGATAACTACCAAGGAGCCTGCAAAATCAAAATAGTAAACTGACTGGAGTTGGACCAAGGGTTGGACTTGATGATCTCTGAGGTCTTTTCCAACCCAATCAATTCTATGAATAGGAAACCACTAAGCATATTTTTCTGAGGTATACAGATGGCCAAAAAGTCTAGATCAAAGCACTTGCCTATCACTGTCCCACTGCCTGTATCCTATCAGGCTTTTAGCTCTCTATCATTTGAATGCAACTATATGAAAAGAGCATGGAAGTACTTTTATTTAATTTGCAAAACCCAAGTCTGAATTATTTAAAACACGGACCAGATAATAATAAGATGATACCCAAAATTTAGTAATATTTTTTCTCCTCTAATGACATGTACACATTTTCCACTCAAAAACACAGGTACGTGATTTTGTGCTCAGATTTAAAAGATGTCTCATGCAGTGCATGCAGACAAACCCAGACTGCTTTGTCATGTCCCCTGTTTTTCCCATATGCAAACCAGCTTCAGTGCAGACTCCCTCAGATTCAGAACTTGGGGGCTTATTTCATACTTTATGATAGCAGTAGATCCCACAATTACAGTACTAAAACAATATAATGAACACAGTACTCAAATTTCTCCCATTCAACAGAAAAACAAACAAACATGAGGAAATACTAATAGGGTCAGGTTTTGTACTAGATAATTGCCTTCTATTTAGCTCCATGTTGGAGCACTTACTGGAAATTCAGCTATTTTTAATTTTAGGTTTTTTAAATGCAAGTGCTTAAAATACTCTAGGCATCTGGCATTTATTTAGAACAGAGAAAATGCATTCACAAGAATATTTTACTTTCATGTAACAAAAGGAACCATTCTAAATAAATATGTATGTTTTCCAAATCACTCAGACATTTTTTAAATATATTATTTTAAAATGTATTTCACAGCCAGCTGCCAGAAATCGATCTCGCTCTCCTCTCAGTACAGGAAAAAAAAGCATTCCTTAATATTAAAAATGTATGCAAATGATAATCAGTGCCAATGAAGAAAATTTGGTTACGTTAATCAGGCCTCCAGTTTTACATAGTGGATATACTGCTAAAGTTCAATTTGTAGCTTGAGAGTTCACATAATGAACTCGTTTGACTTGGAGTAATTAAATACATGTTCTTTTTAACAAGTTCATAACTATATTTTCACATTAGAGAAATTACTTTGCAGCAAGGCTATCCCAGTAAGTTGCTTTGGAAAACATCTTTCAATCAAGAAAATTGTGTCAAAAAGTGAACTCATGAAATTTATATATAATGAAAACTATTACAACTGACCTATCCATTTTGGGTTTAGCCACAGAAGTTTCACATCACATCCAAGACATAAAACCTAGTATCATTAGTATTATGAAGTAAAAGCTTTCTAAACCTTATGCACCAAGTAAACACATCTCACCTGTTAGGATTTTAAAAATACATTTTTCTTTTAACATTGACATTCATGTTTCCAAAGAACTCTTACCTTGTTGTTTTGTCTCTCTCTGCTCTTGTACTATAATGACTGTAGAGTAATCTTTCCTGCTAATATTTGTGTTCTTTTAATGTTAGCTTAATAGCTATTGACAGATGAAGATAACAAGTAAACTGATGCTCTAAAGCTTAGGTTAATTTCTTAAGCAGGACATACTGCACATACATGGCGTAAGTCCCATACACTGTAGTGTATGTCTTTCCCTTTTCCTTGGTGGAAAGGCACCTGAAACAAAGAAATTAGAAAAGAGGCAGACATGCAGTATAGAAATCAACTGGACACTAAAACCTGACCAGATTTGAATAAAAAATGTTACTTCCATGACAGATGGTGACAATTACCCAATTAACTCTAATAGGCATTTCAGAATGTTCCTGTAACTGAAAAGATCTATTTCCTCAACACCTAAATGTAAGTCTCTGCTGTTATTCAAATTCACTGCTTTTCTTTTATACCTAGAAGACAATAATAAAAAGTTGATTGCTGTTCTCCCACTAAATGCAATATATTCTGGATATATACTACTCCAGCAGATTTCAGCAAACCAAATCCGTCTGTCGTTCTTTGCCCATTACATTTTCTAAAACTCTTCAGGGGTAGCATTTTCTTCTAGATTGTCTTTGGTTAAATCTTTGAAGTCACTGACAAAGTGCACAAAATCCCAAGCTGCAGTGTATTTCCAGCAGCCTAAGTAATTCCTTGTGAAGAGAACTCCCTTCTTGTGGCCAAGAAAAGAAAAAGTTCTGTTTATGTATCCTGAGTGTATGAGTAATGCCTGCAAACTGTCACTCTGCAAAACTCCACAGACATTTTCCTGTAACACTCTGCATAGGCAGAATACTATATTCATGCCTCTGATATTTTCTTTTCAAATGCAATGTTTAACATTTACCTTTGTTGAATTTCATATTAGTGATATTTAAAATTAATTCCATTGAGACATTAAAAATAAGCATTAAACAGATCAGGATGGGATGCTAAAAATAGCTTAAAATGTCCATGGATGGCAGCAAACAAAGCCATTCCAATCATGTATGAATTCAGCTCATGGTGATTACATCTCCTTTATATTTTCGTAGTTGTTCCAGAAGAATATCAGGCAGACAGTAACATCTGAGAAGTTATATATCAAGATATATATTGTATTTAAAATTTCTTCTCATATATTAAAACAGCTTTTCAGTTAAAGACTGGAATCATATTGTGTTGCCATGGTTTATTCTTAAGAACTGTATATTGCCCATTCTCTTTTAGCTATTCCTTTAGGTGCTTATAGAAATTGTTTAATATTTTTACCCAACATCATATATACCACCTCAGGCTTTCTTTCATCAGTACATATTACCAGCTTCTCTTCTCCAAGCCACCTGGGATTTGAGTTTGTCCTTCTTACTCTCTGATTTCCTTGAAGCAGTAATTTCCCAACCTGATCTTCTTATTGCCACCATTATGTCGACACTGTTCTGACTCTCTGCCAATCTGATACAGAATCCACACCCAACAATCACAGAATCCCGGACTGCATTGTGTCAGAAGTGTTCTTAAAGATTACCTGCTTCCAGCCCCACTGCCACGGGCAGGGACACCCTCCAGTAGACCAGATTGCTCAGAGCCCCATCCAGCCTGGCTTTGAACACTGCCAGGTTTGGGACATCCACAACTTCTCTGTTCCAGTACCTTCCCATCCTCACAGTAAAGATTTTTTCCTAGTATCTAATCCAAACCTGTGCTTTTTCAGTTTGAAACCATCCCCCTTGTCCTGTCACTACATGCTCTTATGAATAGTCCCTCTCCATCTTTCTTGTAGTCACCCTTCAGGTGCTGGAAGGCTGCAATGAGGTCACCCCAAAGCCTTCTCTTTTGCAGGCTGAAAAATTCCAATTCTCTTAACCTTTATTCGTAGCAGAGGAGCTCCATACCTCTAATCATTGTGCTCCTGCCCCCGCCCCAGACTCACTCTCAGTGAAGACGCACAAGTTATTATTAGAACTGCAGTTTGGGAGCCCTTGTTCTAGATTGAATTTCATGGGAGCTGTGTTAACTTGAATACATTTAAATAATCTAGTCCCTTATGTTTTTCTATTTTGTTCTTACTTGTTTAATAGCAATAATCCTGGTTTCCTAATGTACCCAGACAAACTGGTCACTCCGGAACTACCAAAGAGCTGGCTACTGAGTCATCAAACAATCCAGCAAATTTTTTACTCCTACACAGTAAAACCAATTTCATAACCTTCCATGTTTCTGGATTTATTTTACTGAAACTGAACCATCACATAATTGCACAAATCCTATATATTTAATCTGGACTCAGATTAGCTGCACTGGATTTTTTTTTTTTCCTTCTGCATGTAGCTTTATTACTAAAGTGCCATTACGTCAGAAACGTCTGTCGCCATAATACCAGTGGCACTGCTGGTGGCTGATCAGTGAAGAGCCTGCCTCAGCTCACTCCTCATTTCATTCATTCAGCAATGCACTTAGTGAGACACAATATCAGCAGCTAGTCAATCTGAGCCTTGAAACACAGCTCATGCTAGCTGAAAGCCTCCTTGACTACATGAAAAAAACAGAATAAGAAGAAGACCAAGCAAGGGAACAGAGAAGATGCCATATGCAGTACAAGCCAGGCAGCTTTTCTGCACCGCCAAAATGCAACTTCCATTTCTCAAGAAGCAAATATTCTTCACTTCTTTAGGGGTTCATAAAGAGTCATAGTAGGAAGATGTCTAGGTGAAATTCAAATTTCAAAAGGGAAAAAACCACAGTGAGAAAAAAATACCCATGTATTAATCAGAATTGGCTTATAATCAGAAAAAAACAAGTCTTATTCCAGATTTACCCCGGAACAGTGACAAGAGATAGGCATTCTAGTTGAATATTTGACACTTTTTAAAAAATATTGCAATATATAATGGAAAAACAAAGAAACCTGTTTTGTTAATACCATTTACACAAAGTCATCACCATCATCATCTGACATTATAAAGAACTTTTCATCGCTCCATTCCTGCTTAGCTATATGGAGACATAGTACTCAAACTGGTCAATAATTTAATACTGGTAGTAAAGAAAATACTCTTTCTACTGAAACTGTTGAAGTAATTTGAATATGCAAAATACAACTACTGAAAATTCTATCTGTCAGGCCATTAGAAAATGTCCGTATGTTAAAACAAAATTTTCTTCTTTTTAACCTCTGTTTTGAAGATATTCTTTCCTGGTAACCCAGTCTACTAAAAAGGTACCAGCACATTGCTCTCAACCAGTCTGAGAAGCAACTCTTCCTACTCCAGACTAAATACGTATATATCGCAGTTTCTATATCCAGAAACATTGCAGTATCTTTTTCAAGTCCTAGAAAGTGTTAAGGCAGCATTTCAAGTATATTTGGGGTCTTACAGATAATTTTAAAGCTGTCTGCCTAGCACAGTGGGAACCATTTGTACCTCTAGCTGTTTTGCCTAGCAGTAATCAGTGAGCTCCTGAAAAGAATGCAGCCCTGCCAGCATGCAAGGAATTAGCCCTTTTGGTCAGGAGGAAACTGTACTGCCTTCAATTTCTGTTGCATAGACTTAAAATTCCTTTTGCTTTTAAACTCTGTTCCTTTGCACTTTCTGCAGCACTGTGAAATTTTTAGTATTACTGGTAAAATTGTTTCCCCCTGTTACATGTGTTTATTCGCATCTGCTCAAGAACCTCTGCAGGCTGTAAAAATAATAACATTAAACAGTGTAGCACTAGTAGTAACAGTAATATTATACTTATATATTTACAAAGTATAGTCATATAGAGATAGAGCATCATTAATAGTGATACAGACACTGGATGTTTAATCTTCTAAGATTAATCATTTGCAAAATCCTGAAAACAATATATTTTATTTGTGTATGTGGTGAGCAGTATTGGTTCAAATAGATCTTAACTGGTGGTAGTGAATTTCTAATTAAGTTTGGCGTAACTACTCTATCATACTACTGGAAACTATTAAAAGCAGGTTTATCAGGTTGGGTCCTATGTCTGTGTGAGAGCAAACTTATGAGAAGACAATATTCTAAGAGCTGATATATCAAAAATAGTATCTGGGCACTTGAGCAAGTTGTAATGAACAGAAAGTCAGGACTGACACAAGTACTGATGATGGGATTGATCTTCGTTGTATTGTCTCAATGAATTGGCAAAAGAAACATATTAAAAGATGGTTAAACTTTTAAAAAGCACATAAAGGATCAAAGATGGAAAATAAAAGCAGTGATCAAAGCAAACAAGATATTTTAAAGTTGTAGATATCTTCTCGCATCATTCATAGTCTGGGTAAGGTGCATACTCATAAGGTAGTGTCAATCTTTCTGTCTGCACAACTGCAGAAAGTCCTGAAAGTTTGACAGAAGTTGGGAAATTAGGCACAGAAACAGTTGGTTATCACTAGGAGTAGGGGGCAGTGATGACCATAAAAGGAACTGAAAAGCACTGAATCTAGATAGTCATGGATTTGATTGTCTGTTTTCTCCCATTGTTCCAAAATAAGCTTTTGGAGGTTTTGCAATGTCATCTCCTAGTTTCCAATGGAACACAGTATTATTTCTTGTGTAGTTGATTATACCAGAAATCTCACAGTGTACTTCTCTACATTCTGACAGCACCAAGAACCTTCTCGGCTTCTCTGACGCCACTAAAAGCCTGATCAAAAATCACTTTCACGACGTAATTTAATCCCCCACATTAACTGTAGATCAGATGAGCTACCAGGCAGTCAAACCTTAATCTCAGCTAGCAAAAGGGGATCTCCTTTTTTTTCCCTCTATCTAACATGACTCAATTAGGTAACAAGGCAGAAAGAGAAGTGCAGAGGCACAGAGAGATCCTGTCATCTGCCACTCAAGAGCCTCCTGCCTTTAATGATTTTCCCTCCAGAGGTAGTGTGGTCATTACAAAGCTATTAAACAGCATGATGGGTTTGAACTCTTAGCTCAGAGAGATCTGTAGGATATGTGTTGGAGCTTCCCACTGTCTTCTCAGAACTTCTTTATAATTATTGTGCATGTAGTAATACAGTCAAACAGCCTAAAATGCCTTTCCAGCAGATTTCTTCAGAATTATCCTGTCAGAAAAATGAAAAGCGTATTTCTGTTTCTGATTACATGACAATTAATCTGTGTTGGGCATCTAATTGGTGTTGTCTTTACTCGAGGTCAAAGAAAGGCCTCCTGAAGTAGCCTTTTTTCTTTTTGACATGTGGCTTGAAGATAAATATGCAGTCATGGTTTTTTTTAACAGAGTATTTTCCATAGTATCACTATGAGAAACTCTATTTTAATCGTAATGACAGTGCTATGACCTAAAATAGATTGATTAGCTACCATGGAGACAAAGTTCATTTCTACCTCTTGATAGATTCATTTCCCTTTATTAAAAATAATTGACTGATTTTAACTTCCAAAAAAACTTTTCCCTAAGAAATAAAAAGGAAAGATTCAGAAGACCTCATTTTTATATTATTCATCGGTATAAAATTGGTTAATAAAAAAAGCTAATGCTTTAAAATATTTAATGATTGATCAAGAAGCTATTGATGTCATACTGTCACCAGAAATCATCTCATTTCTGACCCTAAGACCATTCTTTATATGCAGAGAATCGTTTAAAATCAGGTGTATTATGCCTGTGGGGCTCCTATCATATATCTTTATTGACTTTCTTTAATTATTTCAATATGCTACAGGAATCTTAACATGCAGCTTTAGTAAGGTAGATGGATGGACAATTTCCTCACATATATATTAGTAGATTTTTTTAATGTAAGGAGAGTGCATCACAGATCAAAGCTAACATTACTAGAAGGAAAAAAAGGTGTGTATGTGTGTATTTCAGGCATGGTGCGTAAATAAACACTGTGATATTTTGCCCTCCTGTAACAGGTGACAACTTTAACTCAAGAAGTCTTACAATTACGCAAGGATATGAAGAATGTGATGCACCTTCTGGAGAACCTGCTCACCTCCCAGAAGCCTCCAGGATTCTGTGCTGTGCACAGCATATCTCGAAGTCCCACACTGGATAGTCTGCAGTCTCGAACAGCTTGGACTACACATCAACCTTGCTCGCACCTGAAAGATGGAAACTTCACTTGCACCAAAGCACAACTTTCCCGTGGAAACACACTATGTGACATTTGGAATACAGATCTGTCCTCTGTAGGGAGCAGCCCCCAAAGAACTGAACCCAACCTGCAAAATTCTATGGATGGTGAATTTTATTATACAACAGGCCTTCAAAATTCCCCCTCCCACTATCAGGTAATTCAGAAAGACAATCTGCAGTTTTTAAGATGCACCTCTCCCCGTTCAGACACTACCTTGACTCCTCTTCAGTCTATTTCAGCAACTCTTTCTCCTTCAGTATGCTCTTCATCAGAGACATCGTTGCACCTCGTGCTGCCCAGCAGGTCTGAGGAAGGTAGCTTTAGCCAAGGAGCAATCAGCTCACTAAGCCTAGACAACCTGCCAGGATCGTGGGACCTGGAAGGAACGGCCGGAGTAATCTCTGCACAGACCCCAGATTTCCCAATAGACATTGTGACAAGCATAAAAGATGTTAAAGATAAAGATTACCAAGCCATAGATGTATGAGAGACTGTGAAGTGGTTACTCAAAGCATGTTCCACAGCTGCCAGTTCTAAATTTAGAGAGTACTGCATGACTGCTTTATTTGATCTTTTTTGGCAATCATGAAGATTACAAACATGAAAATTCAGATTTATAGAAAGTAAGAAAAGGTAATGTCAGTTCATTCTATAGGAAAACCAATAAATTTCTATATTCTAGAAGCATGTTGAAAAACATTTTGAATACAGATATAACTTACTTGTCTGTTTGACAGACTTTTGTGATAGTCCAAAGACCCTGAGGGTCAGAGCAGCTGGAAGTCTAGGACAAAGAACTGTCACAGGTGGTTTTTGTTCATCGAGGCAAAGGTTTTCCCTGAGTGTCTGACTGTTGTTCCCAAACAATATCTATGGCATTGTTTGCTTCAGGTGATCGTGGGTCCTGCTGGTCTTTTTGTCAGTTCTGTGAAGGCAAAGGGACAATATTCACTGCATGTCATCTAGACAATCAATCAAATAGA
>VWZG01000863.1:114637-141304 GCA_013396735.1 Grallaria varia
AAAAAAAAAAAAAAAGAGGTGCTATAGATTTGGCAAATTATTTAATCTAAAATCTGATTTAGTGGCCAAGGGAAAATTTTTTCCCAGTATTTAATGTACTAGAAATGTATTACCACAGTGCAACCAGGGCTACTGCTTTGCACTGGAATTTTGATTTATATATACATAAAAAATGCATAATATGCATCACAAGCTTTCTGAAAAGACCACACTTACAATCCCAAATAAATGCCCTAAAATGGATAAGTAAATTAGGTTACATTTAAAAATTAATGTAAAATGTGGTTATCAAATTAAATTTTTTACCTAACACAGATTTATGTTTAACTTCCTTATGTGTTTGTTTGGGTTTTTTATGAAAACTTTAAAGACTAAGTTCATTGTTAGCATCTGGATGTGTGCAGGAACACAAATCCCAGCTGATACTTTGTGCCCAACTTCCATCCTTTCACATCCATTTTCCCACTGGTACAAATTAAGGAAAAAGTGTCATCTCTCATTTTGAGCCGCCTGAATTTTGTCAGTGTCTACTCTTCAATGTGAGTGTTTATGTATAGGGTTTCTTACTTTCCCTCCATTCCAGTTTTTACTTAGTTTAAGGTCACATAGAGAAATGCTGATTAAATGAGGCATATCCCAGAAATAAAATAATAACAAAAAAAAAAAAACCACAACAACAAATAGTAGCAAATACATGTCTATGGTTTTGCTGCAAGTAATCCTGGTTCATCTTCAGCTATCTGCCAACACCCCCCTCGCCCCAGCGCTGGTCGGGAGGCTGGGGCTGGGGGAGGCTGCCTGCTCTCCCTGCCCAGGGCGGGTGCCCGCTGGCACAGCCCCATCTGCCAGAAGCTCAGTGGACATGTGGCACTGCCCCACCTTAGCAGCCAGCCAGCACACCGAACAGCCACGGCCCTCTCCTGTCCTCACCATAAGGCACGGACGCTGATTCCTTGGGATGCACAGGCAGGTGTGGCACAGCTGGCCACAAATCCTCATTCTTCACTGCCACCTGCTTCACACTTCACAAGGTAACTTGTCCTCAGACTATTACATTAATGAAATACACAGGCTTAGGTAAGCTCACCATATCCCAGCTATTGATTGGGGCTGCACAAACATACTATTTTCTAACATGCTTAGTTCCCAATATCACTTGACGATTTCCATTACATATATAAATTGGCAGCAGTGTTTGCTTTCTCACTTTATACTATATAAAGCATTATGTATACACGTGAAAGTTTTGGCATTGTTTTTTTATTTTCCAGCATAAACACTGGTGTCACAAAATTAAAACTGGGCATCTTGTATTAGCTTTTTATGAAAGTTTAAAAAGGTCAGTGGAAACACCAAAAAACCACTTTGCATAAAGAGCCATAGCTTTACTGTTGTACATTTAATTCTTGAATAAAGAAATGCATGTGTAGTAATTGAGAAGAAATAGTGCCAGGATATCTGTCCTAAGTAGTTCCTTTTCTCTGCAACTGGCAAACACACCTTAAACAAAGCTGGCACACACTATGCCATTTGTACTGGCTATAGTTTCAGGGAACTCTGTAAGATGGGCATCACACGGGTGAGCACACTGCTTCCCAAGGAAAAGCTCAGGGAACTTCAGAGAGGACAAGAGTTCATTCCAGGTGTGGTGGTTTAACCCCAACCAGCACCAAGCCCCATGCAGCCACTCGCTCACTTCCCTCATGTCAGAGCAGGGGAGAAAATTGGGAAAGTAAAAACTGGAAAATTCGTGTGTTGGGATAAAGACAGTTTAACAGGGAAAGCACAAGCTGGGGATGCAAGCAAAGAAAAACAATGAATTCATTCAGCACTTCCCATGGACAGGCAAGTGTTCTGCCATCTCCAAGAGCAGGGCTCAATGATGCACAACAGTGACTTGGGAAAACATATGTAATCACTCCAAATATCCCTCCCTGCCTTCTTCTTCCCCCAGCTTTAATACACCATATGGCATAGGATATCCCTTTGGCCAGTTGGGGTCAGCTGTCCAGGGTGTGTCCCCTCCAACTTCTTGTGCATGCCCAGCCAGCTCGCCGGTGGGTGGGGTGAGGGGCAGGAGAGGCTTTGGCTCTGGGTAAGCACTGCTCAGCAACAACAAAACTGTCTCTGCATTATCAGTCCCGTTTCCAGCACAAACCCAAACCACAGCCCCATAACAGCTGCTGTGAAGAAAATTAACTCTAGCCTACCCAAAACTAGAACAACTGGCCAAAGTCAAGTAGGGAAAGAGGAAGGTCAGCAAAGCAGAAATCTGGACTTGAAGGGTTGTTCTATTTTAAACTCCCTGACACCATTATATTATGAAAGTCCTAGGAAAAGCAGATTTTATTGGAAAAGATCTGCAACCATTGCAGCAAATTTCAGTTTTGAAGGTAAAAACATAATTTGTAGAGACAAATGTGAAGGCACATACATTTGGAATGGAATGGTAATTTCCAAGCAGGATTACCATGAGCACATTAGTTGTACACACAGAGTGGTCATTAAGGATATCTGAGATTAAAGCAACAACCACTGTAATATTCACGTTACCCTCAAAAGGTGCTCAGTATGAACATAAATACTAGCATCCCATACCCTAACGTGCAGCTATCCAGTTCAAGAAATTTACTTTATGTTTTGTTTTTTTTTACACTGAGCTTTACAAAAATATAAAATGGAATTACTTTTTGTTCAGGATTGTTCTCCCCATCTAATTCTGCATCAGTTTACTTCCTAAATTTGCTGCATTTTCTTCCTTTCTTGCATTTTCCATCAGTATTAGTTTCTTCTTTTTTGCAGTAACTGGAACCTCACTTTATTTATTTTTCCCCTCACTCATTCAGTTTTACATCCCCTTTATAACTTCATCAAACTCAACCATGTCCTTCCTCATTTCCTGGTGATTTTTCTATTAAGAATCATTCTAGGTCTGCCACTAATGAACTAAATGGTTACTAAACTCAGTCATGCAATAAGACAGTATATTTGGTCTCTGTCAACAGTAAACCACCAGTCTCTAACTAAAATCTTTTGCACTATTATACTCTCACAATGCTGCAATTGCTTCCATCAGTGATGGAAAAAAAAAAAAAAAAAGAAGTTAAAAAAGACACACTGAAAAATAAACAAAACCAAATACCAAAAGTAGGAAACACCATTAATTTGCTTTGTCTTCTGCTTTTATAACTTCAAATATATTATTAAAGACACGTATTTGTGTTGTGTCCATGGTAAATACCAGGTTCAATTTAAGAAACATCTTGCCACAAATTCTGCAAATACTCATAATTTTTTTGCAAGTTATATCCAGGACATGTGATAACCTTGCTTTGATATTGGCTGGATATCTACCACAAATAATTTACTCTCTAATTAGTCCATCTGCTAAGCGTACATGAGATTTCAAAATATTTTCATTTAAGAGGCAATTTTGTAATGCACTGTGTCAATAGTCTCACCTGCTAGCTTGTAAAAAATCCAGTGGTTCACAAACTGAGTTTTGGGATGAAACAAACTGCTCTCAACCTTTTCTGCATCTTTTTCCCATAACCTAAAAGCACTTGGTTTCCACAGGCCTCTTAATGGGACACATTTTAGATATTACACACTTCTGGGGCTACCACAGAAAGCGCACAGCCACATTCCCATGTTCTAGAAAAAAAACACTTCTTAACAACTTACCTCAGCCTGGAAAGAATGAGGCTATGGCTGGGAATGTAGGCAGCAATGGAGTGAGCAGTCAGAGGAGGAAAAGGGCTGATGCTTGATTTGCTGGCTCCCTCCCCTATTTCAGTGGGAGGAATTCGCACCAGCTGCCATCAATTCCAGAAGCCTCCATGGTACTGAGTCTTCACTCAGAAAATCAAATAGCTTATTACAAGAAATCTAAGCCCATCTCCTTTAGTATCTGCAAATAGTCAAATCCTATTAAAAAATATGCATAGCTGCAAGTTTGTTAGATGATGCCACACACAAAATCAATATTATCCCTTCCATGATGAGCACAGAAATCCTATCATCATTTCCAGACCCGTCACTGACCTCCTCTGTATTCCATAAAATTATCTTCCTAGAGTCCCTCTATTTCTCTTACTGTACACTGTAAGTGGTAACAACAATGATGAGAAACAACAATTTCCAACCTCAAAACAACAAAGAAATGGCACAGATCTGATCCTTTCATTTAAAGAAACTGGCTGATGAAAAAGAAAGTTTTATTTCCTATGTACCTTGATAGTGGAGTTTCCCAGTCTTTGGGAATCTCTCAAAGAAGCAAGTGAATGAAGGTTAAGAGTTGAAAGACTCATGTCAATCAGAATTTGGAACCACAAAAGCTGTGCAAGAGGAAAAGCAATGCCTTCATCTTTCAAGCTGGTTTAAAGTTTAAGATTCACTACTTAATCTTACATTTATACCTTGATGTTGTGTTGTAAGTCTAGGCATTCATTTATAGGCAATTAACACTTGAATTCATTCTTTCTTCGCAGATCTTCTGAAACCTGGTCACTTTTTTGTTGTGCTAAATTCAAATTCTTATACTTGACCAAGAAATGGCCCAATACTACAGAGGAAAGGTAGGGGGAAAAAAAAGTAGTAAAGATCTTTATCTTCACTGACATTGAATTGTACAAATTATGTATTACAATGTAAATGGCGAGTATGTTTTTAACCATAGAATAAAATACCAACAGAATTAATCTCACATGAAATAAATGCTTCCAATAACTGGCTTCTGAGAAGTATTGAAAAGAAACACATCCTCAGTTTTCCAGTTTTCTTATCCTAGATGCTGTGTTATCTGCCTCACGTAGTCAAAATACTCTGATAAGGGTCCCTAAAGTTACAACTTCAGACAACTATTTAAATCCGTTCTTTTTTTCATTCCCCTTTTCTCTATTGTATTGATTTCTCCCAAAATGTAAGGGTTGGAGCGGTACCAGAATCACTTAACACTGTTGTAAATGTCAGCCGTAGGAACTACTGCACTAAGGACCCTGAGACATCACAAGCATCACAAATAAAATGCTTAGAAAAAGGTAAAACTAGATAGCAGAAGATTTTTAGAGACTTACAAAACAATAGTGGAAAGTATGAAGTAAATCAAAAAGCAACAGAAGATTTCTCAGGGAAATGTGCAAAGATAAAGGCCTTTTTTTTAAATTAAAAGCTCACAGGCCTTCACATTTAACAGTCCACACGAAGTCAGGATTGAGGACAGTCAGTGCAAATTTCCAGATGTCTAAGTCTACCTTATCTGCACTTAAATTTCATATTTCATATGTAGTAGGTGATGTTATATGTATCTATTCACCCTGTCCTGGCCTACATGGTAACTCTTCTTATTGCTTATTTTAGTATGTTCTACCTCTGACCCCTTTGTGCAATTAAATGGACTACACCTTCCTTTGCTCACTCTGATACAACACAAGATAACTGCGTAGAATCTTAAAAACCACATAGTTGGAGATATTTTTTTCTTCAAGGTGCACCTTAAAGATTTTGCTTCTTGTTCAAAAAATCAAAGCTTCCTTAGAGAAGGAGAAAAAAAAACAAACCAACCCACCCACTGTTCACCACCCCATGTGCAAACAATCAAATCCCACACACTGATTCCTTTTTGACTCTGCAGTCAGACACAAGATAAAAACAGCAGCACCCTGAGACAAATTGGAAGCACAAGCCTCAATAGGTGGTAACTTTACAGACTAATTATGCTTTTTCAAAGGCCAACATTGTCAATCATTTGCTTCCTAAGTTTCCCTACACAATTTTGTAACTTAACACATATATCTAGTACTGCTGGATCTTTTCCCACCTCTACACAGCACTGACCCACAGAAATACAGTTCATATTCTATACTAGAAAATTGCCAACATTATTTCAGTAACTATGTAAATAGATTTTAAACACAATTTTAAAATCTGTAGTATGCAAAAAAAATGAATGGATTTCTTGCATTATACTTGTTCATGGGAAAGCAAAATGACAACCAAACAATAGAAAATATTTTTCATCTTGTTCACATTAGTCTGAAGTTATTTTGCAAAACCAAACTGCAAAATTCTCTTCTGCCTCTTTGCTTACAATGAAATTGTGGGAGAGGGGGACATGACATGGGACAGACACGAACACCACCACCAACACACATGGTCTCTGAATGCCACACTATCTCATAACAGCATTTTAAAATGTTACTGGGTCATACTTGCCAAACAGCTATTGCGTGTTTAAAGATACGCCATCACAAGCTTACTTTTTCACATAGAAAATTACCAATTTGCCCTACAGATTGTGGCACAGAATCTCTGATGAATGTATATATAGAGTGTACTAATAGCTACTGCCACTTGTACCGTATCAGAGAATCTTCCTTATTCCCCACCTCTTCAACAAGAGGTAAAGGGTTTTTAAAAAATAAATAAAAAATTAAAAAAGATAATTTTTTTTTGTAAAGCATTACACTTTCACTTAATATCCTTAATACTCTCCTTTAGGACTGAATTGTCTTCATAAACAGCAGCAAGAAGACAAATATAGAACATCCAAGGTGAGAAGCTGCCTATTCCTGATGCATATGCAAACATAAGTGTTCTTTCAACTGTTGGGAAGAACAGAGTCTTGCTGGAACCAGCTGTTATGAAAAGCTTGTTTCTATACAGCTACTTACCATCAAAAAAAAATGAAACAGGGAAACTGGAAAAACCTCAGGGACATTTGACAATATCCTCGGTAGAGCCATAGCACAGTACACAGCCTTTTGAAGTGCTGGTCGCCCTTTACTTCAATAAGAAAATTGCATTTGAAAATAAATGGCATCATATGGAGCTTAGTTTTGCAATTATTCACATTGCAGTAGAAACTGAAGTACCTAAAACAGTTCAGAGGTCTGTTGTATTCATCACAGTATATGGAGATAATACAAAGTTTGGAGAGCTTTCAACCTAACAAAAAACGAAGTAGCACAAAGAAGAGAAAAAGGATCATGAAAAATTTATCCAAGGTCCCACAATGACTTGCAGGGAGGCAGAAGCAGAGCAGCTGGATGCCTGGCCTTGGGTTCCTGTGCCCAGCCCGTCAGCAGCCAGCAGGAGAGGACTCCCTGCCTGCCCCATCGCCCAGCAGAGGGGGAGCAGCGTGAGCTGCACCAGGGAACAGAGCTCTGGGAGAGCAGAAAGTCTTTCCAAGCACTCCCGCTAAAGGATTCCCAGCACTGTTCTTTGGACAAAAATAGAGTACCTACAAACAAGACACGTGGGAGGGTTGTCAGTGGTGAGGGCTATATAGCACAGCAGTTCCTGTAACTGTACTTACTAAGTTTGTGCTTGAATTATGCCAGCCAATTTGATAATTAATTAGCCGCTTCAAACGTGCAAGGTAGGAAAAAATTAACTCTCTGAAGGACTTGCATAAGGTTTATATTGCACCTGCAATCCCAGGTTAGCCGAGCAGCCCTTGTCCTTAACCTGCCATCAGACATAAAAAGCACATCTGAACAATACTGTGCACTTCAGTGAGGATAAAGTTGCTTCAGTCAAGTATTTTCAGGGGCAAGAAGGCAGACGATGTGTTCCAGAAATACACAGTACAGATGCTGACTCTGCATGTACAGCTGTGCAAGGCTCACTGATCTTGCAGTCATCCTTGCAAACACAGGCAACCAAGTCCTTGAGAACATTTTACATCCTGTGCTTCCACTTCTACACCTTTACCCCCAGTCATTGTGCAAGCAGTAGTTGGAAGACCTCAGGCCTTGCCAGAAACCAGGAAAAAACTGTAGCTTGGGAAATACTTAATGAAAACTAAACAAACTGGGGGGTGGGGAAAAAAAAAAAAAAAAAAAAGAACAAACCAAACCACAAAAAAAAAAAAAAAAAAAAAAAAAAAAACCAAAACCCCAGAACATTATGTTCAATATTGCCTCTCTGCATAACCTTTGTATGAGTCGATATATACTGAGGCACTCAGCTAGGTAAAGAAAAAGCAGCTTGGGGAATGGGAACAGGTTCCCACAAAATCAGCAGCAACAGTGTTCTTTACAGTTATTTACAGCCAACATTCATGTTTAAAATCTGAACAAATTCAATATTGTTAACAGAGTTTGATGACTCACTGTTTAACTAATATGTCAGGTGATGCTGAGTAGGTCAAAATAGACACAAATGCTTGTGTGGATGAAGATGCAAAAACTAGAAACTGTCTCTAAAGGCATTGTTCTCTTTCTAGGAATAGAGACTTTAGATATTGTGCTGTATCTTTGACTTGAAGAAAAGCAAGTTAGGTTCAACTAATTTCGGAGTGACACATGCATATCCTTTCAGACTTTTATTTTCCATTTAATTTAAACTCTCTACATGCGCCCTGCTGGTCCAAGGTTGCCTTCTGCAACACCTCAGTTAGAAGTCCAAAATAGACCTAGTACAGGACCTTCCCTCTTGGTTTTTTTTCAGTGACCATTTGGTTATTAAATCTGCAAGCTGTCGTCTCTCCAATGTGTTTTTTTGCCTACCACTGTTAGTGGCATTTGTTCTTCAAACGATATTTGAGATGTGAAAGTTTCCAACAGTGAAACAGTCCTCAGGTCTCTTTCTTTCTCAAAAATAACAACACTGAACTTTCCAGACACATACAAGTCTAGCCTAGAGAGTTTATGGCAAGTTCCCAACATTTCTAGGGTCCCTTGCCAGCTCTAAGCTGAATTCTGCAGAGTGGAAGAACATTTCAAAATTTTTTTCAGTCATAAATGTCAGTGGTGGAAACTAATTTTTTTTTTCCTTAACTACAGCTTTATTGTATTTCTCCAGCCAAGGTATGCTTTTCATCTAGCCTGAGCTTTCCTGAGTGAATTCTTACTATTGATGTGAATCCATTTTCACTTTCTCCTTTCCCATTACTGTTTGTTTTAAACCAGAATGCGGTGACTTAGAAATAACCTTTTTCCTCTCCACAGAGACAGTTTTCTGATCCTGAGCTCTTTTTGTTTTATCCTGTGTAAATTCTGTCATGTGAGGAACATGGGTATAAAATGAATGGTTTAATTGCAAGATAGAAGGAATTCACTGTCTTTTTCAGATTTAGCCAAATATTAAAACTGCTGATCCACACAGAGTGTAAATATATTATTTTTAAATTGATGCCAAATGAACACTAGTTTTATTATTCATTGTATGTACATTAAGTGTCTGCTAAAGATTTAATTTATGAGACAGGTGCAAGGTGGCCTGGAACAATGTGCTTTGCAAATAATGAACATGAAAAGGCCATGCATTTCAGTTTGCTATTGCTCTTATTAATAAATAAAGAAGCCCTCAGAACAGTGGAAAGCAGACAAAGTAGCACATGATGATTCATTGCTGGCTAGGAACCATTTAACCAGAAAAACCTGTAAAAAAACAACCAAAGCCAGAGACTAACTGCAAGGGAGGGGAAAGAACCACCACACACAGGAAGAGGATTGCAAAAGCCTACTAACCTTAAGGCTCGACAGCAATCTGTGACATTATCCCACATTTGGGGTGGACACAAAGGTTCTCTGTGATACATGATGATCAGGACTTGCTTTTAGGGCTAAATTCTTCTCTTGTTAGTGTCAGTAACAAAAATCACACTGACAAAAATTCTGACATTCTTGTTTTTAGCTAATGACCCTCAGGAAGGCAATAACAGACAGGACCTGCTTTAAGTTGTCTAGTGGTTCAGGGTACATCAGGCTGCAAATACCCACAAGACACAGTTTTCTTGATGTTGGATCCTCGTTTTATTTTTCTGCACAATTTCTTAATTTGCACTCCAGTTTGTTAGCTTATGTTTTCCTAAAAGCTTTTTCGTGTTTTCTCCTTTTTCTCCTATATGTTGGCTTATTCTTCTGACCTTCAGTGCATTTTTCTCCTTCATGTGGTTGTTGCCCATGAGAAAAAAAAGTTGTCATTGTACCTTCTCCATCTTGCCAAAGATGGAATATCCTTATCCATCATCAGGCTTTATGTTTTCCATATGGAAGGTAACATAACCTCTGCTTCAGATAATGACGAAAATGGGTATCTTTCTTCTGCTTTCTACTTGTAATTCTTTAGGGTACAGGGCTGAACTAGCCTTGATACTGATATGACTCAAAAGCAGTCACCTGCAACTTTCAAAAACAGCAGAATTAAATTTCCACTCAAACTGGGGGCTAAAAGTTGTAGATTAATAACTTAAATACAGATACAGCAATGTATTTCATGCACTCATAAATCATGCTTCCAAAAGTTTTCAGGTGAAACAGATTTAACTGGAAAATTTGGAATTATTGACTCTGAAATGCTTTCTAAAAATATCTAAGCTGCCATTGTTTAACAAAATCTAGTCAAGTCCCAGACAACCTGATGGTCTTTGGGCTTTCCAAGTCTGCTTTTCCAGGGCAGCCCCTGTTGTACAGAATACCAGAGGTTTTTACCTTTGTGATACTGAACTGTGGGGGCGCTGGAAATTTAGACCACGTATACTAAGGAACCCTAAACCTTAATTTCTAATCTCAAGAACTTTGAGAACTCAGCTTTGAAGTTTCAGAAACTATGTCATATGCATATTAGTAAATACTTCCATTTCACATAACTACACAAGAAAATATTTCAAAAACCTTTCAAAATATACTGTTTATTTCAGCTATAGATAAAACACCAGCTCCCCAGGTTTCTTACCAAACATGTTAGAAAATTATTTTGAGCTGTTATTTTTCCATTAGTAACTACTATCAAATGACTGAAAAATACCTACCATCCTTGCTTGATCTGTTGTGAAGAGACTATTTCCTTAATGCAAGTGCTTTCAACTAGCTGAGTGTTTGGAGGTCAAGGAAGGGTCCCTTCACTCTGCAAGCAGAGCCTGTCTGCCAGCCACAGACACCACTCCCCTATTAGCTTCTGCTCCAAGAGGGACAATGCATTTTTCATCTTTCACAGGAGTCATAAGCAGCTCACTCTCTAAGTGATAACTTTTTGAAGAGACCTGAGAAGTTATACTAACTCTAGGAAGGAATTTTTTTTTACAGTTTTAAGTTCTGAATAGAACACTTTGCTCAGATGGCTGCCAATTAAGGCCTTCCAATATGTAATCAATCTCTCTTTCATCTACATAGGCAGTCAGCATGCTGATGGAATAGACTTTTTACATTATTCTCTAAAACTATTTTCAGATAAATTTCTAATGCTTTAAGTGTTATTAACAATTTTTCTTTCCTTTGGTAATTCCTTGCCTTTCACTTCTGAAACAATCTGCTGTGGGGATGGGAACACAAATCTCCAACCTGCAGGTAGTTTTCTGCTTTTCTATTTATATATACACTACTTTTGTCATCAGGAGCCGTTCCCTGAGAAACCTGAATTGTCACAGCAGAGTATTTGATTAGCTAAGGAAAGAATCAGATGCCACCAAGGGCAGACTCATACAGCAACAATAAAAAACTTCACCTTTCTCCATGAACCCTCTAAGGAAGCATTAAGCATAAAATGGAGAGAGCAGTCACTTTAATAGCTAATATAAATGTCATTATAAGTAAAAATTAAAATTTCCTGAGGTATGCTCCACTTCAAGTAAAATCACAGAGTTACAGTTTTCAGCAAGAGAAACAGGAATTTCTAAGACTCCAGGGCTGTATCAAACATATAGCTGTGCTATTAAGACAAATTTCTTGCTGTTTCAACTCCTTCTTTCCATTACTTTTAAAATCAAGTGTTAAAAACCTGAAAGCAGAACACTGCATATCTACTCAAAAGACAACTATTTTCAAACTTCCAGTTCAACAGAAACTCCAAAACTTATTTGTTCTCACTCAAAGTGAGGTAGTTCCCACCCAGCATTTACACTATCAGTGAACTTAGAGCACATTCATTTAATTTTTTCTTCTATGTACTTCTGCAGCAGATGATAACTAAAATGAATTTAAATTACAAATAATTCAAGACTACATTAAAATATGCTTTTTTAAAGTCAAATCAACCTAAGAAAAAAGAAGACAAAATTCAAAGCAAAATCAAAGCAGGCTGCCCAGCTGGAGCAAAATCCTTTCCGCCTTTCTTCTTATTCTTCCTACCCATCTTCTATCTGCTCCATTTCACATCACACTCCATTACAGAAGTGAAGGAAAGAAAGAGCCTGCAAATTAAATTTCTTTAAGGAAGCTCATTAACAACTGGATCAACTTCCATCAAGTTATCTCAACTCAGACTCACTGAGCCTTTTCACCATGCAGAAGGTTTCATCATTCAGACCAGGGTACACCGGTGCCCAGGATGTAAAGAACCTTGTAACCTGGGCAGTCTTTGGCTACCATTTTAACTGGCTTTCTAGCCAGGTTTTTTAGTGAATTGGGATAATCCTTCAAATGAAAAGCCTAAGCAGTAGGTAGCAAGCACCAGCAATAAGCCTTCGGAGAGGGAGGAATTTCTACTGCAAGAGGAAGGCAACAAAGAAAACCATGTGAGAAACAATGAGCAAAAAGTTGTGAGGAGGGCATGTATGTCTGCATATGTGTTTTTAAAAATAATGGCAGTGGAGCTGGTAATTGCATGGGATGACAAGAAGCAGGCAGAAGCCCCAAAACAGGAATGACCACAGCAAAATATTCTACTGAGAATTATGAAAGGTTTTGACAGTTAAAAATTCCCCAGGATTTTTGACAGCTAACAGCAGCACAGAACCTGACAGCAAGGCACAAATGAACTGTGTACATGCACAGTCTGTGACAATCCATACCAGCTAAAGCTCCCTTTTTAATGGAGAGGGTACATAAATTGCCGAAGTGCAGCAGCACAGGCAGGAAAAGCAATTTGCCAGTGACAGATACACAACAGACTGGCAACGACACCAGAAACAGGCTTGAGATCTCTGGAGTCACAGGACAGCTGCCCTCTAGTAGCTGATACCATCTCTCAAACATTGCTTAGCACTTCACGTGCCAGTTTACTCTCAACCCACCTTGGTATCAGTGTTCATCCTGTTTGTTGAGCAACTGGCTGGCCACCAACACCGATGGTCCAGTCCGTCCCCTGACTCCTTGCACAAGCCATTCAAATGCTCAATAATTACATGATCCATATGAAAACTGTACCAGTCCCCCACCCTGGATTCCTGGTGACTCTGAAGGTGAAAGCTGTGACCTTGTTATCTTACTCAGTTACAATAAGAAAGGGATGCAACATCTTTCTACTGCTCTCCAGGCAATTTAGCCATTTCCTGAGTGTAACTTGGAATACTGGTAACACCCAATCTCTGCCATAGAGAAAGCAGCAAGGTAAAATTAAAAAAGGCAAAGGCAGTCAAACAAAAAAAGCATATGCCTATAAAGACAAACATTTTATGAGTTTCTCTGTCAATATGTGAATAATGGGGTGAAACTACAGCTACACAGAGCTACACAGTGATAAGAAATCTTGAAATAAAACAAGGGTACTTAACAAGGTCAAATATATTTAGATATTGGGATTTTCATTTTATTATCACATAATTGGTAACATGACAGCAACCTGCCTCATGAGGTATACAGGTTTTTAGGTGCATATAAAGCATATGCAGAAACTTACACAAGTATGTGCAGTGCAAAAACTGGTGATACCACATTTGCAGTGTAACTTTTTTTCATTTGTAAATGAAGACTGAGTTAACTGAAGTTATAAAGCCACCACAGCTTTTTCTTTTTCAGCCTGACACAAACATAGTGTTACATTCAGGTAGCACTTTATGTTCTCTCTTTAACACTGCAAAAGAAAATTTGCACACATTTCATAATTTAAGACGAGAATTTACATTTCCTGACACAAGTTTACAGCCTCTGCTTCTCCCCTGGCTGATGTGAGCATTCTGGCCTCTTCCCAGCCTCCAGACTGCTGAGCTTTAAGAAGCCATCACACACTGTTACCAGAGTCATCTGCAACCTGAACCACATCCATGTAACCTTTATTTACACAACTGAACCTTCATTTTCACAAGAACCTTCTGTTTCTTTTGTTCTAGAGGGATGATGTTGTGTTTCAAAGAAGCTGCACATTTCTTTCACATCCCTTGAGAGGCATATAAACTTCAACAAATGAATAAAAATAATAATCATGTCCTCTCTATGACCTTTCCTGCATTTAGCACTCTCCCTGTTGCCACTCCCTTATGAGTTTTATTATATAGTTTTATTTCCATATTTCCTTTGCAAATTTCCTTTTTTTTTTTCACATTTTTCACACCCAGATACTGTCTAACATTTATTTGAACAGTAGATGTTACCAAGAGGAATAATTCACGTCCAAACCCACTTTTAACGCACTCATGCATCTCTAGCAAATGACTTGTAATAGTGGTTTGTAATAATACTGTGTACTGAAGCAGTTTTGAGTGGCTTTCAAAATGAAGTTGTCTATTAGCCCCTCTTTATCATCTCTCACTTTCATAGCAAATCCTGGATAAGAAGGTTCTCATTTGAGTGGCTGGCACTTCTCTTAAACTCTCTGAAGAACAAAGCAATTACTGCGTATTGCCTCCGACAATTTTGCTTACCTTTAATCTGCTCCTGGAAATCTACTTCCATCTATCAAGAGAAACACCACATAAAATCACTACATGAACTACAAATGCACAGTAAAAGGAGCACCATGGTATAAGAAGCAGCATCCAGAAAACATATCCAAGTTAGCATCTGAATGACAAAAAGCCTAGAAACAGAGTTGTGATATCCTCTTCCTTTTTTACTGTCTTTTGTAATTCTTCAGAGAGATTTACATACTGAGAAATCAGAACCAGATAAACAATCTGGGCCTGAGTACTTAAAGAGATTTGTGTATGGTGACACCTGAAAAATGGAAATCAGGTAGCTAAATCCAGTAGCTAGACACAATGAACAAGACAATTGCTTGCAGTGGGTTAAGGGAACAAGGTGTGTGTACAGATAATATCTTTAGTAGACTTCTGAATGCAGCTTAAAACCATGTGATCTGTATTTGGAACCTCTGCAGCTCTTAGAGGCTGAAGTTTGTCTCCTGCTGACTAACCAAAATGCCATCGTGCTTCCGAGAAGCAGGGGCAGGCTTGGATGCAAGCCACAAAACAGTATGCATTGTTCAGTAGCTTTTGAAAGGATTGAGACTTTCATTTGTTCTGAAAGGTAAGTGCATTCGGCCCTCATAATAAGCTGAACTCTGCTATAGGGGAGCTTACTGCAACAGGCTTGAATGGAGAGTGGTATGAAGAGAGCAGCAAACCCGACTGCAGAGCCACCTCAAACAGCCAGACTCACAGCACATCTAGAGGGCTGAAAAGCTGCCCAAAAGGCCTCTTCCCTATCCTGAGACAGCTCATTATGACTAACCTCTCCTAGACGTGTGCCAAGTGCAATGCTACATTAAAAATTAAACTTAAGATACTGAACATGGAAGTGGATCAAAATATGTGATGCTTTTTGAATTCTGTCCTAAACTTGCTACTGCTCCTCCCCACAACTCTCCCAACTTTAATATGGAGTAAAGATATGAAAATGTTTAGAAGTCATTTTCAATAAATCTTCTGTCATTTTTCCTTCCCTGGGAAATACAGACTTTGTTGTCTTTTTTATAACTTTCTACATTTCCCTCTGCTATACCTTTTCTTTTTCCTTTACATCTTTCTTCTGGAAACCTACCCATCCACATGCACTCTATATGCCAAATTACTCCTGTCATCACATTGCACAAATGACTGTTACAAGAGAGAAAACACCCAAACCAAACAAACCCCCACAAAACTATAATGACATCCATCTCCTCTTACCATCTCTATCATACTCTATATCTCTCTAGTCTATATAACTAAAACACATACATATATATATATATATGTATATATATATATATATAGAGATCCTATTCTATCTTGCAGGGGTAGGATTTAACTCGAGACCCCAGTGTGCAATGTCATTTACAACAGCACACATGCAGTTGCAGGTGATCTCTATCCTGAAGAAAATGAAAAGCAGACCAAATGAGGACAAGACAGGAAAGGCAAAAAACACTGCCTAAGCAAGGGGTGTAGCCTCAGCCCCCACCACCTCACTGCTGTTTCCAGTCAACTATGTCTTCTTATGCCAAGTCTTGGATCACTAAACTTTTTTAATCATTTTGTGATGCATCTAGACATGGTTACCTGATTGCTAAAGGGCTGTTTGCTGATGAATTGTTTTTATACCTGCATGCCATGCCAAGCATTTAAAAGAGGCACGTGTTTCAGCTGAGGCAAAGGCATCTATAACTTGAAGACGACTTCAATATGGCTTTTGCATGATAATTTACTTTATCAGATGTATTTGCAGTTTGCTAACACCTCTCTTCATAAGGAAAATGTAATGGTGTGTTAATAACCTTCATAGTGCAAGTGTTTCACTTTGAGCTGTGTCAGTGCAATCAGCTGAGTTACAGTACTAGAGCACATTATACTTATTCAGAGGTCCTAATGATTGGCTGTCAGAGTAGTTAGATAAAGTTCTTCTGTGAACTTGCAAGTTACACATAGCAAATACATCTGAATAATTCACAGGCAACAAAAGCAGAATTACTTGCATTAACATTTTACATTCTGCATTTAAGCCTCACCTAAGAAAGTTATCGTGAAAGGGTTTAAATAATCTGAGTGAAATACCTTGTCTTTCTATATGCTTGACATAATTTACAGTAAAGGGATTACTGGCTGTCTCAAAATAGATGTGTTTGTTTACCTACTTCCTGTATTTCAGTATTTCTGGTGATTTACTGTCAAATACATGTTATAAAAATCTTAGCTTGTCTCCTTTTAGTGAAAGTAATCAGAAGAAATTCAATGGGAAATTTGCAAATGGGATAGATTGAAAAAAACACAATCCATAGTACTTATGGTGTTCAGGTGTTATTTCTAATTACAGCAGTACTGTCAAGTGGTGCCATATGGCATTTATATGTAATAGATCACCCCTCTGTGCTGTGAACTTTTGACAGGAAACAAAAATGTCTGCCAACGTCAGCACTCCCCGCAGGGAGGGGGATTCAGACCACAAAGGTCTGTCTTCCTCATCTGTGACCAGCACCAGCGCTGTCCAAAAGGCTGCACCAAGGTTATTTGCTCATCTCCCTTTGCCAACACATCAGCAATAAAGCTAAAAATCCCCTTCCTACATTATTATACCCTGAACTTCGTTATTTGCTTGCTGACCAGAGCTTACTAAAAAAAATCTATTCCAGGACTGGGTGGAGTGTTTTGCTTCAGTTGAAGAAGCTGAAGCCCTCAGTCAGAGTTCTTGGTGAGACAAAGTACTGATCTTCTGCTGATACTCTTCAGTTGCTATTAAAGACAGGTAAAAATTCAGTCTCACTCAGTGATATTTCTGGGGTTTGTGCACCCCCCTAAGACAGAAGCAAATGAGTGGCGCTGTCCTTATCATTCAGAATAGCAGTAAACCACAACTGCAAAGAATGCATTAAGTTCAGAATCCAGCCTAAGAAAGAGAAAACCAAGACACAGAGGCTGGTTGGGGCTGCCACCAACTGGTGGACAGGTAATTGCCAGTTATTACCTGCAATTCACTCAAAGGAGTCTTCCTAAATTCCTGGGAACACTGTGAGAATCCAGGTGACAAAGAGCAGCTTGTTCCACCCTGACTACTTTCACATAACATTATAATAACCATGTGATGTGGTTTAACCATGATAACAAGAAAACTTGTATATTAGACATTTTAAAAAGTTTATTAAAAAAAGGTCTCAGTAGTCAAGTATACAGGGCTACTTATGTGCTGCCTTCTAAAAATAAAAAGCAAAAAACAAACAAAAGACCCCAGCCCACAGATATTAAGGATATTTGATATAATATAAAGAAAAATTGGAAATTGTTAGCTAGAAGACAAGCCAAAATTACCTGCACAATCTCAACCCCACACAATGAGCTGCTGCATCAGTCTGCTACCAAAGGCTTCATATAATTGTTTTGATTTATGCATCATAATCCAAAACTCTTAATTTACAGGCAGATCATTTTACAAAGAGTATAACTCATGCCTTTATTTAATTTTATTATAGACAGCAATTATTTTATCCAAAATTGACTTTGATAGGTTTTTAGCTACATTTTTTTTTATCAGCATAAGGCATACTTTGCAGCAGGAGTGTGACTACAGATATTTTATATCTGTAACATAAATATAAGAGTACCTTATTAAAAAAAATACACTGAGAGCAAACAATATCTTCAAGACATTTAAGAGAATTTGTAATACCTCGTTCAGTTGGCCTGAGACAAATCAACTAAAATGTGTAACTTTAAATTACATGACTGCTCTTTCACCCACAGAAAAATATTAGATTGCAGATTTATATAATTTTTTTTTAATTGACAAAGACATGGTGTTATAAGAAAAGACATTGGATGACCCTAAAGCAGCTCCAGACAAAATCCCACTGAAATAGCAGAGGACTTCAATGCCACCTTGCTACTTAATTCTACCCTGTCAAGATGCAAGGCACAAACCAGAAAACAGCATCCTGCCTGAAGTATTTGCTGTTATTTTCCTAAGATCTATTAATACTCTTTAATTTGATAGATGGAGGTCTTCAAAGGCATGGGTGGTGCCTTTGTCAACTTTGCATATTAAACTTCCCTGCACAACCTTTTGCCTCCTTGACTTTTCTCTATATTGCTGACATTAATATCAGTTTCCTGGTATCTTCCTCCTTCCCTCCAGTCCTCCTGTCAGGCTGATCAGCAACAGCCTTTCCTTGGCATACACAGCCCTTCACAGTCAAGCTGTTTGGTTTTTAAGAGTCACAAACTTAGCTTGTTTTCCACAAGCAATTTGCTTTCACCGTTTAAATGCTCAAGCCGATTTATTAAACACAAGTGATAACCTGACAAACTTTCTCCCACTGACCAGAGTACACACTGCAGACATGCAAAAACAGACACACATTTCTTCAGCTTCAATACCAATCTCCTTTACTCTTTAGATGATGAAAGCTGCTCCAAAAACTAAGTATTGGACCTCAAAGAAAACCCACAAGAGTGAGAATGAAGTCCATGTATTATTCAAGGTACTCTAAGACAGACTTATGGTGAACAGACCTTGGTCTACTTTAACACAAACCACTAGATAATGGACAGTTAGTAATCATCCAGCAGGTGATCTATAAGTATAGAGCTTTTAAAGTGGTAAAAAATTTCATTAGAAAGTTACTCTCCTGTCAGCCATCCCTTTTGTTAAGCTATGGTTTTTTTACAGAGGTGGAGAATAAGTTCCTTACAACCATTACATTCCTTTTTAAAACCCTACCAGAAATGTTTTCTACAAATTATATGTTATACTCATATCGGATCTTTCCTTCTTGCACTGAGAAGTGATGCATGGCCATGCAAGAGGAGCTGCAACAGCATGTGCTTGGCTCTACAGTTTTGATTTATTACACTAAGCTGAGAGAAAACAAAGGTTACCTCAAAATACTGTAGCACATATGTTCATAGAGTTATTTTTGGACTTGCATAGATTTTACCTAAGAAAACAGGTTGGTGTATGCTGTGCTGTGCGCACAATAGGCTGTGGACCTAAATGTACCTGAAGAGTCTATAAATAGTGTGATTTCATTAAAATGTGAAATGATACCACAGGGAAAGGTTCATAATTACTGCTGTATTGCCAGCATCTGCCGACAAACTTTTCAATATTCTGACAAGCATCAAGATGGTATTGATGCTGTTACTTTAATTACACTTAAATTGATGTGTGCCATGTTTAGGAAAGATGATTTTCACTTTTAGCACAACTGTTTGTGCTTTTGAAATTGAAATATTCCAATTTAATTTTATTTTCTTTCTTTCATTATAGGCTTACCTAGCATGTGTGTTCTCGACAGGTTCCCTTTGTACTGGATTTGTTCTTTTACAGTTTCCCCTGCATTTGTTCCATGAAAGAGACTAAACCCAGAAGGGATCTCTCTGCTGCTTGCTCAATGTGTCAAGCTCAAAGCCACAAAAGACTATACAGGGAGTAAAAGAGAATGAGAGATCTTATGGAGAGCAAAGATTGTGCCATGATGCATGGCACATGAGAGCTCATAGACTACATAAATCTTGGCCTCTTCCAATTTTCATCACTTACTTTTGTAAACTTAAATTGCATATCACTATAATATACTAAAGTTGAGGTTTGTTCTAAAACAGTGTCATAAAAATGGCACTTTTTTACCTACAACTGCCCTTTTCAGGAAATGTCAGCTGTCGTTATACCATCACTTTTGCATGGAAGCAGGGCCTGCTACAGCTCTAGCTAAGGTAAAGGGAGAAACTAAGTTTAAATCCCTAGTTTCGTAAATTCAGTTGCCTGAGAAGACAGCTGTGTGTTTTGCCTTACCCCAGGATTGACAGAAACCCCAGTGCCACCAAAGATATGACCGTGATGTTCAGCCAGTTAGCCTCAGGAAAGACAAAGGAACTTTGCTGCGGGCTCCACGGGGAAGTGTACGAGCTCTGAGCACTGTGTTCCTTTTGCAGGGGATCTCAATCTACCCCCAAGCAAAGAGGAGCATCACCCATGGGACACTGCAAAATACTACTAATGATTCTGGCTCTGATCTCAGCTCCACCACCTGCTTCCAGGCTAAACAAGACTGGCTGGGGCCAGTGGAGTGACTACACTGTTCTGTTTCTAGCTCTTTTAACATCAGCTTGGGAATATCTGTTTTGCATCTTACAGAACAGAGCAGACGTGCCCATGGAGATTTTGATACTGCAAAACTTATTAAGGATAACATCTAGTTACATTGAATTTTTAATATCTGATTTTAAAGACTAATATATCCCAAATGTAAACAAATTAAGAATATCTTGAATAGAATGCTTCAGCACTTAAGATAGCAACTATTATCTTTCATCATCTCAAAATTTTACTTTTCTGCCACTTAATGAATTATAATATTCAGAATGCGCTTCCTGCTCACAGTATTTTCAGAAGTCTTACTCCATCCTAATTACAGCTACATGATTACTATCATTTGTGAGGAGGAATATTTTGAAGTACTTTTTAATAATTATTAGAAGCAGAAGCATCATAGATGGTGGTATTCACTTGCTAGGAAAACAGCCAGCTTCCCATTATTTTGCCAATGAAAACATTTGACTAATGAAACTGATGATAGACCCATCATAAAGGCTCCTCTGGGATACATTTTATGGCAATACAGCACGCTTCCTTTCAGCCCGTTACTATCCTCTCCAGGTTTGAGGATGAAAATAAACTTGAAAGGAGTTCGAAGTCTAAATCTCATTTAGAAGTTTGTTGGATCTCCAAAAGACCAGCAGATGTGTTTGTCTCTTAACTTCCCTCATCCTCTTATCAAGTTAGTAACTGCAATGAAATATCAATCATTAAATAAATATGAAATCTTTTTACAAGGTTTTAAAAATCTGTACATTCTGTACCTCTCTGCCAAACAGTAACAGATGTTGAGCCAGCTTTGAAACAGACCAGTGACATGAAATCAATGTTTGTTTATATGTATCAGTTCCTCAGCAAAAATGTCAGATTGGTTTGGTCATGATCTTTTTGACAAAATATTTTGGGGCTGTGTACTTTTTGCTTTTGAGGCAGATGGGGCAGAAACGTTAGAAAATATTCATTCATCAAAACCAAAACTGATGCCAGAAAGTATCAATTTTAATGCATTCAGAAATATTTCTGATAGTCAACGCAAACTTCTAGAAAAAATGAGAAGTTCCTACATTCTCAAAACAATTACTTATCCAGAAATACTTTATGCATGTCTTGGTGGACTATGTTGGCTCCACTAGTGATACATTCTCCCTCAGTTCCATCAAATACTCCAATTTTTTCCTCACAATAAAATTTTATTCCAACAACATTTGAGTATTTGAATAGAAGCCCAGGATAATAAAAAGGTACTTTAGAAACTTGAAGTTCAAACAAAGGCTTTCCTTATACTAAAAAAAACAAAATAAATTGATCATAAATGCATGAAGGAAAGACTTTAGAAACTAGTAATGGCAACCCTCTAAAGTAATTTAAAACACTCGCTTAAAATTCTTTTAGGTCAAACAAGTAAGTGAAGTATTTGCACTGCTGATAGGGCTGATAGGGCTTAGAATTTCAGACAAAAAATGAGCTGCGTCATGTCAGCTACACCAAAGCAGTTATCCATGCAACCTGTTCTTCCTCACTTATTCTTCGGGACAACCAAAAGAGGGGCTTCAGACAACCTTGCATTTGCCAAAAGATAGTTGCCCTATGTTCACATTTCTTTGTTAAGTCACCAATACTTTTTTTTTTTTTAATTTCAGGTATCACAGCCTTTAGATTTCACTTGAGTTTTATTTCCCTCTTCAATACTCTGTCAGATCGTTTCATTTCCGTATGTATCAGTCACAAAAACTGTCCATCATATGCCAAAAGAGCTGTGAGCTGCAGCACACAGGTGTACTTCATGCCCCCACATAAGCTGCTTCATCCCATTTTAAAGGTTTTCTAATTCCTTTCTTCATCCTTGCACCTAAATACTGCTTATCTCTTATTTGTCAATCTGGTTGTCACATAAATCACAGTGCAGTGAAAATCCTGACAATTACTTATTTTCGAGTTATACGAAATACTCTACAAGTATTTTTTTTTAAATCTGAAGGTTTCCAGCTATACTTTGTCAAATTGGTTTTCCACACGTTCCCTTGATTTACACTCAGTCTGCTCCTTTTTGAGAGAGTAACACCTCGTGGCAATGTCTGGGCACCTCACAGAACATTTAGTACACTCGGTAGGAGAGTATGGAACAATTGTCCATACCTGGGAATCCTCCTGGGCATGCTTCCATTGAGCGAGCTAAACTGTATCTGCAGCTGGGCCAGTGCTGTTGATTGTACTCTCAGCAAAACTTGTGTCAAGGCCTAAGCAAAGAGCTTGTTCATTACAGCACAGGATCAAAATGATTCCCTCAAAACCAGTTATTTGTTCAGGGTACCCATGCCATCCGGTCGGTCTCCTCCATTGGGTCCTCCTGTCTTTATTGCTGCTTAACACTCTTCCCTCCGTGATCCCCAGCGCAAAACAGGTCATCGCTGTGGGTACAGCGAGATGTGGTACAAGAGCTTTAGTGGAACACACACCTGTGGTCAGTCACATGAAAGTGACCTACAAGCCTACTGGCTTGGCCCAGAGGGACTGCCCTTCCCAGAAGGTCTGCCAGTGGAGCAACTCCCTGTCCAAATCAGTTGCTGGGGATGCCAATGCATCAGCGTTGGAAGCTTCTAGTCACAACAGCAAGAACTTAGCTACAACCAGCCACTGATTAGGAAAAAAGGACAGATTGGGATCAACTTATATCTTAGGTCCCTACCATATAACTCGGTGGAGGAACATAGAATACTGAAGGAAATACTAATATATTTTATTGTGATAATTTGCTGCAAATTAAAGTTTTTGTTCTCCATGAAAAGCAAAACACACTATAGTTTATTCCTGGAAAAAACAACCAAACAGAAACACCAACCAAACAGCACTACTTTTTATTTGCACTAGCTTAGGAAAACTCATAAGCTAACTACAAGAGGGGATGCTACAAAACAGACAGATTCACCATATGCTCTGTTCACTGAAAATTGTTTGATTCTTGTTAGTTGACTGAGACTGAGCTAGGTGTTATAGAGCACCCTTGAAATAATCAGTCCCTTCAGCTCTCTGCCCTGGAGGTAAGGGGGGTTTGTCAAAAGGCAAGATTCACTACAAAATTTTCTTTCCAGTCTCCTGTCAGAAACTGATGTAAACATTCCACAATCTTCATTCTTATAGAAAAAAAATAATCTTTTGCACTATACAATCATTTTAAATTATCCCTACTTGCACCCTTTTAATACAATTTTCTCCATGGTAATTTTAAGTTACATTATTTTCTTTTGTTCCTCTTTATGTTCATCATATAGTTTTTGAGATTTGCATTGCAAGTTAAAAGAACTTTGCTCTTACAGAAACCAAATTTGTACTACATGTTTATGGCACTATTCTCATCTCAAATTTTTATTGTACATGAATGTATCTGAGGCAATTTACCATCAGCATTTTATTTTGACTGTCTACAGAAGCACAGCTTTTAGATGCTGTCATAAACATGAGTCTTGCCACACTACTAAGTCCTTTCTTTTCCACATCTCTTCTCTCCATAGCACTATGCCAATATGATTCTGGCTCTTCTGAATAAAACAAGATCATAAAATTGCAGCTAGGTTGATATAAATCTTTAAAAGTTTCTCACACAAAATTTTGTTCTTCTCGTAGTCCTTTCTTTGTGTGTTGCACTGAATAGACCTTCCTCCTACTTCCTTAGATAACCCAGACCTGGATCTCTTGCTCCATGCTCCTTTGGACTGTGTAAGAAATGCTTTGCATGTGTATTATTTTGCACCCCTGTAGGCATATTTAGAGGCAATTTTAAGAAATATAATAGTCAGCAGTGATAAAAATTATCATGCTATGAACAGTGTTTGAACACTCCTCTCAGAGATTCTGAAGTCACACGTCCAAGCATTTTAAGTTTTCATTCTTATATTTATTTCTTCTCCTAAAAGAAAGGGAGCTCAGCTATAGGTATGTTCAGATTACAAGCCTGGGCTGGAAGGAAGTAGTTCCTTCATTTGCACTGACAAAAGATAGCAAAGCTAAGTAAGGCAAGTCTCACTCAATGAGATTTTTATTTATCTTTCTCTCCAGCATGATAGTTTTGAACAACACATTTAATGAATTCTCTGGTCTCAGAGAACATCCTAACATCAGATGGAAAGAAACTTGATGATTTTATTGATAACACAGAAACCAGGAAATACCTAATTGCTATTTCACATCATCTGAAACAGTCCAACCTTCAGCATCAAAGGATTATCTTTCACCAAAGAGGAAAGTAATTAACAGGACTTAGGCAGGGAAAGTACAATTAAACATGTCACCACAGGTGCCATGTTGAACTGTTCACTCTCTTGCCTGTAATACTGAGTGGGAAATCTTGTGGGAAAGGTACCTACACTTGATGTTAATACAGACAAGGAGATGGAAGGTGTAAAAGACCATTTCAACATGCCAAAGTCTAACAGTAGAGATGAGGTTTGCCTCTCAGAAGCATGATACCCTCTGCCAGTCATCCCCACCTCCATTTGCAAGACCCCTGAATTGCACAGTCCTTGCATTGCACAGCCTCACCCTGATGCTTCTCGTTTTATCTCAATCAACTGTACTCAAAGTGACCCCACTGCAGATGTTTGAGTTTCTGTGTAGAAAATCATAGCTGAAATTAATTGATGATAAAAAGAATTACCTCTAGATGTGGCAAAACAAAATTAAGAATTGGAAACTCTTGGAGTAACAGGACTTTTCTGAAGAGCTCTGGAAATCAGAAATATCGTCATCCAAACAGATGCCATCAACCATGCCAGGAAATCTATACTTAAACCAAAGCCATTTTTTAATGTATCCCAGGGATGAGATATGGTACAGCTACAGTTAGAGCCTGAACCGTGAACTTATTTTATCCCTAAAAGATCTCACTGCCTGCAGAACGATGCTAAAAGATTACAGAAACCCTTTGCTGTTGCAGACTTTTCAGCCCCATGCATTTCAATTGACAGTTTCAGTAGAATAACCTCTGGCAAGATAGAGCCAAAGAGAGATTCTATTCAAACAGCATTCTTTTTTACAGGAAAAAAAAATAAACTCATGATAAATGCAGTAAAAAAAAAAAAAAAGCCATACAGGACACTTAAGTATAGGCATGATTTATTTATAACAGGATAGCAAAAAATTGTTCAACAGTAGCTTGTGAAGCCCATAAAGGAGAAAACAAGAACAGTGTCAAAAGCATCTCAGGTATATGCAAAAAAGGCAGAAACACTGGTCTATCAAGTAAACAAGTCCTCATGGGGAAAATATATATATCTATATCCTACATTATTTACCATAGTAAAGAGACTGTTTCTTTAAACAGCTATGTATAATTCAACGTGATTAATTTTTCACTGCATTTGTACACAAATTCCATGTATACTGACAACTGAGGAAAATATATATAAGCAAAACTTTAAAACATGCCTTCCATAACAGTGATAGAAACCGTAAATAAAACAAATGGTAAGTAATAGAGGGTTTTTATCACATGAATGCATGCTATAAGTATGAGTATCAATTTAAAGTCTCTCTCCTCAGAGCCCTTTTAACATGATCTCTGCAGCACAGCATCTCTAGTGTCCAAAAACACAAGCACTGAAACACCTACAGTGGTGCACATTTTCACTGCTGCTTCTTTTCACAGAAAGGGTAGAAACTTAATTTTCCTGGATAACTTTACCTCTCTAGGGTATGGCTGAAATTGGCCACATTTGCAAAAGCCATTAGGGAAAGAGGAAAAAAAGTCCACATAAAACACGTGTATATGCACACATAAAGCCTGAGGAGTCAAATAAATGGCAGAGCAAATCAAATGTGGCAGCTTCATGGGACAGGAATGAGGTGAAGAAAATTATATGAATGAACATTAGCTGATTAAAACAAAAAAGAACAAATAAACAAACAACAAAAACAACAACAAAAACAAAAAACAACACCCCTCCCCCCCCCAAAAAAAAACAAAAAAAAACCTAGTAATTATTAAAATGGCAAGAAAAAAAAATAGCAA
>VWZG01000863.1:141315-169849 GCA_013396735.1 Grallaria varia
GTAATTTTTAGAATGGCAAGAAAAAAATATAGCAATGCAGGAGGAAGAAAAATTGCTGCTGTGTGCTAGGTCAGCACAGGCATCTGATCAAGCAGCAGTAACCATGCTGGAGTTCACTGATAAAATAAAAAGCATAAAACTACTCACAAAAAAAAAATAATCATAATATAAGGAACACAATCTACTTTGAAGCAGCAGAAAGATAGAAATTTGGGTATAAAAGAAATTAATTAGGAAGATTGGCATGACAGGAAAGCCAATAGCAGCCATAGCCCCTCGCTCCCAGGGAGTCTATAGCAAAGGAGGACTTAGAATAAACAGCAAGAATCACAAATTAAAAGTCTGGAGCAGACTGGGACAACAGCTTGTACCAGCAGGAGCATGGATTCTGACTGCAGTGGGTGGAAAGAGACAGGACAGAGAAAGCAAAGTTGAATGATACAACCTCAGCTAGAAGAATAAGTGTCTTCATAAAACTTTCCTCATCATCAAGAGCAAAGGAAAATTTAGCAAGCATTATTCTAATTGGCAAATAAATCCTAGAAGGTGGGTACCACTGTAAAAAATACAGACTAACCTATATTTGGTCAACATAACACTGTGCCATTTATAACTGCAACACAGCATTTAATTTAACAAAAGGGGCTCCCAAGTGCTGTAAACTGGTTTAAACATACAGATGTACATTTAGTCAAAGGCTCAGATGAAGGTGGTGTGTGTGTGTGTGTGTGTTAATAATTTTTCATGCCAGAAAGAAAAAGGAAACACATGAAGTTGTGCCCAAATCCCATAACAACAAAGACTGATACCATAAAGTTTCTATAAGCAAAATATTTTGCCTATTACAGATCAAATTATTTTAGCTATTACCTATTTACTTTCACTATTGCACTTTGCTAAGGAAAGTAAGACATGGCCAAGGCACTCATTTTTGACACAGATACATCTGACACCTTGAAAAAAATCTGTGTTGCAATTCAGACTTGAGTCCTGACAAAATGTAAATGCAATAACAGCACAGATTGCATTAATATGAATGAGATAATGTTCTTCCTTCATAATGCCCTTCCAGCAGTGAAAGCTGAAAGAACTAGCAAAGTCATCCTCACGATGTGTTTTCAGACAGCATGAAAACAGGAGGAGCTGTGTTTGTTTCCAGTGGTTGCTGCTGGCTCAAAGAAAAGCAAGTTTTATCTCACGTGGCACTGCTATCACAGGACCACCTGTACCTGGCACCTGGACAGGTGAGTGCAGTTTATTGGACCTTTGACAGGTAAGGAGAGAGGTTCTGCTCCTCTGGCTGGCTGGCAGCTCAGAGCATCCTGATGGGCATTCGTGGAAGTTCAACGTGAGCCAGGGTTCAGACAGGAAGGCCCAGGGTCCCTTCTTCAGGGGGTGCGAGGAGAACGTAAGGCAGGCTGTTCTTCACTTTTCACCATCTCCACTTGCAAAAGGATCAAAAGCTGCTGAGAGCGAAGCAACTTAAATTTATTTTTTAGAGTCCCTTACTCTCTCTTTTCTTTATTCTGTTTTCCCATAATTTCTTTCTCTCCCTCAGCTGACCCTCTTCTTTGCTAGTAGCTGTGTTCCCTCAGTGCAGGGAGAGCATGCCCATGGTGTTTTCTGTGTAATTAAACTGTGGCACTACACAGACTGGCTAGCTTAGCATTTACTAAACAGGAAAGCAAACTGCTCACAAAAGAAAGAAAAATAAATATATATTTAATCATTTATATCTTTCTGAGCAGCAGTGAAATCCTGGCATATCCTCTCCAGCAGCATTGCTACCCATTGCAGGTTCAGGAACTGCTGGATGTCATTACGAAAGAAGATTTTCATTGTTCTTTGTCAACAAATAGAAGTCACAGCTCCTGGTGAAAATGATTCCCTGGTCTGACTGGTATTCTGTCCAGTGCTCCAATTCTGCACCAGAAGTCACCCTGAGGGCTAGCTGGGCTCTTGGAATGGTGAGGCAGCAAACACAATGCACTGGGAAGCATTAACCTCATTTGCTTCCTTTGGCATGTGAGAGGGAGATCAAACTCACCGGCTTCTGATGTCCCAAACTCTGAATTCCCCAGTGGCCATTACCACAAATAACTTTTATTATTTATCATTGGTTTTATGGTTCCCCCCCCTTCCTGATATTAGATCTTTCCAAAATTCCCCCATGTGCGAAATGCCCAGTGTTTTAAAGTCAGATTTTTTTAAGGCAAGTTGTTCTTTTTCAGTGTCACAGTAAAAAGCTTCTAACTGAAAAGAGATTTTTATGTGCATCTAGCATTATTAGCAATTAATTTTTTAACAAGTGGTTCAACTTCATTATATTAATTTTCCATCCTTTTATCTCAATTTTTAACAAGACTGATGGCAGTCACCATGAAAGCAGCTTTCTTCCCAGGAACTGCATTCAACTGCTTCGCACTGAGAACAGTCTGGAGAGCCACAGGGGTTTTCAGGGAGAGCAGTGGCCCTAAAGAAAGGAGAAGCAGCAGGTAAAAGAAAACTAAGTCCTTTGGTGCTTATTACTTAATGGTCAGTGGAGTTAAAAATCATTAGGATATTTTAAAACGTGCCCATGAACAGAGATAAATACTGTGGAGTCACCTTCTATCCCGAAATTTCAGTTGAGTAAGAGTGGAATCCAGAATCCTGGACCTGCTGAAGCCCTTTGAGTGTGAATTACAGAGTGAAGATTCTTGATCATTTGTACTAATTTGCATTATTGTGCTATTTAGAATAACTATTATTTTGAAAGCTGTTGGGATTTTGAGTCATGTTTTTTTCCTCCACAGCTGTGAAACCCGAGTGGAAAATGCCAGTTCTAACCAGCAGTGACCTCAGTTCTGTACAAACAGGGATAAGGAATCAGTGCACTCCCAGGATTCCTGCTCTGGGCTCTCCCTGAGTTACATTGTGCTCAGCAAAACTCGGCAGAGTAGCTCTTATTATCTTCATATGCTGGGTTCAATTGCCACATGATTGTCATTGCTGGGTGCATGATTGTCTCCTAAGTCAAAACTTGCCACCACATTCCAACTATGTTTTTATGAACGTTCAGAATTTCACATTTTTCCAAGTCTTCCATTTCATTTACCTCTCTCCTCCTGATGTGTTACACTGGTATCTTCTGCTCAGCTTTTGATCCACACTACCTCCCAGGTTTCTCTACTGAACCTCTACCTGTGCAGGTAAAATAGGAGCATAAAACTGAGGGAGCATCCTCAATTCTGTCATCACAGTAACTGATAAAGACACTGAATTGTACTTCAGATAAGATGGATCCCTGAAGCATCCTACTTTGTTTACTCATCCGTTCCATCCTGTCCAAGTAGTACTGAAAGTCTTTTTTCATTAGTTACAACTAAATATATTAATATAGTTTGCTTGTGGGAATGTAGTACAAATCAATAACAAAGCTTTATTAAAGACACTCAACATCTTTTTTCCTTTTGCTATACAAAAGGCCTGTTACCTTGTCACTGAAAGAAATTAGATTGGTTTGACATAACTATTCTCGACAAATACACTTGACTGTTGACTGTTACAAGCCAGAAGTTTCCCAAGCATGTCATGCTGGCTAATAAAATGCCTGTGAAAAAAATGTCAAGACCTTTAGTTACCTTTTGTCTAAAAGCTAAAGACATTTTCTTGGTATTATAAAGGTAGCACCTTACACAAATTACATTTTAAATGAGTTTTAAAATGGTACCAAACATCCACATTCAAAAAAAAAAAAAAAAAAAGTCAGTAGGAAGACAGATTAGTAGAACTAAGCTTGAGTATTTTTAGAATTTTAAATAGTAGCCATAAACAACAATGATCTTCCAAAAAAATTCCAGCTTGTAGGTCATGCAACTCTTTCTCAGTCAGAAAAAAAAAATAAATGTTGTTCTTAAACAGATTAAAAGCTATTTGAAATCTGAACCCTACCACTCCAACACAGTGGATCCTAGTTTGTACAACTATAACATCACCTCTGCTACTCCAAAGTTATTGAACTTATCACAATTTTAAACCAACAATGAATTCCATTGATATCAGTGGTCTGATGGGGATTTGTAATCTGGTTTTATAATGGATTTGATTGTCCTTTGGATTACTTAGCATTGATTTTTATATGAACTGTTTCAGAAAGTTTCACTAAAGCCATCGTTGATTGATACTAATATTAAAGAGGGAGAGAAGACCATTACAGTTTCTCTGAGACAGTCAGTTCTTTGCCTACTTTTCACAAAGATCAAAAGGAATATTGTGGGAGGTTGAGATAAATAGCATGTGTTCTCCTTAAGCACATATATATCAATCAGTAAAGCAATGAAGGACTTATTCTTTTAATAAAACTGAAATATTGAAATTTTCAGGAAAATATACAAGGCTTGAATTTCCACTTCTAGAACCAAATAGACTTTTTTCCAATCATACCAACAAAACAAAAAAAAATCCACCTAACAAGTCCCTCTGGATTCAAAGATCAGCAGATTGACCATTTCCCCACCCCCCCACACCTGGCACCAGCAGAGGCCAAAGAGGGGGAAGTGGGGATCTGAATAAAAATTAGGCACTTTCAAGTGTAAAGCATTCCCAGTGACCTGAGCACATCCCAATGGAAGCACATCCCGAGCATTTTGCAGGAGCCCACTATCAGAGACAGAAAACAGAAGTTGGGCTGGGTGTGAATCAGCAACTTTAGCTCCAGATACGGCCATGAAGGTAAATGTGCTTTTCTGTATGAGAACAGTAAGCTGGCTGACAGTCCAAGTGGCAATTAAAAACAAAGATAACTTTGATTGCAAAGCTTATGCTGTTGAGATAAGAGAATTGTCTCTTACTCCATCTTGCAGCTTATACACCAGTAGGGGAATGGCTTTCAAAGCAGTTTAATTCTAGTCCCTACCGTTCCTTCCATGGGCTTTAATGCTTACAACAAACACACACAGGCATTTTGCCTGCTCTCCACAACAGCTTTTTCCTTTGCTTTAAAATCACTGCATATTTTCTCAAATATTTTTTCCAGGTCTGAAAATCAGTTGGCTTGAATAAAACATTCATCAGCATGGACAGCGGAAGAGAAGGGGATATATTCATGTCTTTGCAACTAAATATTAGGGAAGATTGCCCTCCCCTCCACTTCTGCTCTCTGTCAATAGAGAGAACAATTCAGTGCACCTCACTCTCTGCAGGGATTATGTAGGTGTGTAAAATAAGAGCCAAGGCTCAGCTAGATACATCAAATCTCACAGTACAAACAACCCTCTTTCCTCTTCAGAGACAAAAGAGGGTTTAAAGCCGTATGAACAATAAGGAGATTTACTGCCATTTTAGGAGAAGGCTCAGTCTGCTACACCTATGCTGTGCTCTGAACACATCTGACTCTGCCTTACTGGTACTGAAAAGCAGAACAGTGTAAAAACTGTGTAATCTATTTAGACAGCCCTGTATTATTAAACTAGGCTATGTATTCCTCTGCAAGATCACATTATAAATCCAGCTGCTCAAGAACTGCAAGCAATTCACCTAAATTCACTAGTCTGGCTTAGGAAACACCCTCATGTAGCATTTCAGGTTCGAGGGAGAGCAATCTTCTTTCAGACTGTAATACAGAAGGTACATCCAGCCCATCCTCTCAAGCATCTCTCTCTTGCTCTTTCTAGCCCAAATTCTCCCCCAGGGAAGGCACCATCAGGTGCAGAGATTTTCAGTACAATTCCAAGAAATCCAGCAGACAGACTTTCACTCACACTGCTTACAAAGTGGAGACCAAATAGGAGCGATACACTTGGAAGGAGCATAAGCGAAGAGGAACCCTCATTGGACATTGCTATATTACAGAATTACAAAATTACAGCAACTGCACCTTTTCTAAGGGCCTGAACATAATTACCAGTGACATAAAATTTCAGCTTACACAAGGGGTCAGAGCAGTTTTTCCACTTCATCCTCTGACTTCCTTCTGTGTCAGGAGAAAGGATAAATCATCCTTTTCTCCCATGATGATGCACAGAAAAGAAAAAGTTTCTTTATCAGATACTATGGCAACAGATAATTTAAAAAATGAAACAGTACTATTCTCAATCTGCTAATAGTGTATGGTAACTCATTTTGAACTACAGGTACAGCAAGACAAGCCTGGTTGTCTTGGCAATAAATTTATGCAAACCCAGAAACTTAGATTTCTCCTTTATTAAAGGAGAATGCCAAGGGAAATCCCTTTGTGAGACAGGCTAGTGAAAATAGGAATATGTGAGAATAAGTAAAGAGCAAGAGTGAGAAAGGGAGGCAGCAAAAAGATGGAGCCAAATGTTTCACACTCCACTCCTTCACTTAAATTAGATGTGAACTCCCTGCTTTTAAGTCTTATTCACAGCCTTATTTGATAAGTCGTGTTTGCTTTTCTATAAAACAATAGCCCAGTTCACGAAGTTTTACTATCCTTTCCCACATCCCTACTTCTCTGTAAGAGCTCTCATTTTCTTGTTCAAGGTTTCTTTGCCTTCACCAAAACAATCACTGTGATATTAACATGTAGTTTTTACACTGCTTACACAGCAAGGCAATCACAGTAAAGCTTCTCAAAGTGTTCAGATATACAAAACCTTCTTCCTCTTTCACAGACAGCAACACGCCAACTGCCAAATGCAGAAGTCAAATGATACATCCATATATTTAATAAAACTTTGCAACTTCCATTTATCCTGTTATTTTACAACGTTAATAGTTTTAATAGAAAAACGTGTTAAAGTGACCATGAACGTGTCAGAGGATTGGATTTGATGTCCTGGCACTGTTAAGTACTGAAGTACAACAAGCAAAGCTGTAGCTATTGTCCTTATCTTTCACTTTTGGAAACATACACTCAGAAGCCTTTCAGTCTTAAAATATCACCAGCAAGACTCTGAACATGACTGCACATTGCAGAGAGTTTTACACACTGTAGCTATTACATACACGTGGGTTTTATCAGCATTTAACAAAAACCCACAAACATCAACCATTAAATTTTAGTGTTAGCTATGGAACTATTACAGGGTCTAAGATTTCAGACTAATGTACTTGAAAATACATGTGTGCATAGACACCACATACAGGAACTGACAAGCAACAACACTATGCAAGCCAATGAATACATTTTTTCAAAGTATTTATATGAACAGGTAAAGACAACAATAAACTTAAAGGGACACACTTGTAGTTAGCATAAAAAGCTGAAGATATTGATACACTGTTAATTAACAATTCTGGCATCAACAGCAAAGACCTCTTGCACAAATAAAGAACAGATTTAAGCCATGGTTCCAGGAAGGTTTTGTTTTGAAAGCTAACTTGGGGAGGTGTCAACCTTGTATTGCTGCTCACTCTCCACTCCCCAAACAGCACACAAACAATCTTGCCATTGGAATAATACATTCCCTTCCTTCCCTTCACAGCACAACAATAATAGTTCTAAATAGCTTCTAAATTTGAATCAGTTCAGTTTACCATACAGCTGCCCCACCAGTTATTTTTGTATGACTTCTGAGCAAGGATGGGAAAGAAGAACTGAGGTCAGAAACCTCTTAGGCCTCTCCTGCTACCAAACCCAGCACTTGCAGAACCTCAGGTGCGAGTAGAAAGACTAAAAGAGCATTAAGACTAAAAAACCTTTTAGAAGCATCAGTAATTTTTCAGTATTTCCCGCACATGACCTCACTTGCAGAACTTATTGGAAACGTACACCTATCCCCAAGTGCATAAATGCACCAGACATACCTTTCTCGTAAGTAAAAGAAACTCAAACTGTGGGAATGGAGATAAAAGAAAAGGTTTAAGGTGATGCAGTCTGGAAGATTTGGCACACCAAACATACCTGCCAAGCAGCAATGTCTATTGTTTCCCTCCCTATTTAGTAGGCACATTGCCAATTCATCCCAAATCTCCTCGCTTTCCCTTACTTGGTTCCCCACCTTCTCCTCACATAACCAGCTCCCTGGGACAGCCACAGTAGCCAACACTCTGCAGCTTGCTTAAAGCAGCAATATTTTATCCCTCAGCTAGTCCCCAGGGGCTGATGTTAGTCATAAATACAACAGGAGAAATACACATGAAATACACCTTAATGACCAATATCCGCTTTAGCCTCCCAGACATTAATTGCTCTGTTCTCAAACAGAAGTTCCCAGAGGATGGAGAGTTGGCACAAAGCGTTTTCTCCAAAATAACTGCCCTTGGTTGTTTCTATTTTGTACTTAGTGGTGTGCTGATGGGTAATAGCTTGCTCCTAGGTCAAAGCTGTGAGATATTAAAATGACTATCAAGAGCCATTTACTGTGCTTCTGCATCTTTACCTTCCTTTCTCTCTTGATTTCATAAGAGAAAAGCACACAAGTATTCCAGGGGGATGCTCTCAGGCAGACAGTGGGGTACACTAAGACTGCTCTCTCTTTCCAGCTGAGAAGTTTTTCTGACCAAGGCAGCTGTTGGAATCAAGTTGGAAAATCAAAGCAAAGGCAGTCGGGGCAGCGCTCATGTTCCCATAGTACTGAGAAACTTCTAGAAGCACACAGGATGGGAGGCCCGTGCCTTCCTGCATGACCTGATCTTCTGTTCACAGTAGGTCAACAGCAAGCACCAGATTTCAATAAACATTTGCATTGTCATCAAGCTAAATGTGATGGAGTTTGAATAGATGCATATCTCCCCTCCAATAGGGATATTCCTACAGAAGGCAAGGTTTAGTGAATTGATTTGTTTGGTAGGGTGTTTTTCTGTTCCTCATCTCACCAATATCCCATCCCACTCGAAAAGTGAAAAAAAAAAAAAAAAAGTCCTTATTCTGGTTTGGAATCAGTACTGAACAGGGGAGACTGGACTGCTAGGTGACAAAATTCAAGAGAATTTGTCAAATTAACTGATGCTACAAGTGTTAATTACTAGAGAATTATTTAAGCCATCCCACTGCTCAGTTGGTATACTCCTTCTAATTATACCTCAGAGGAATGACACTTCTCAGGTGAAAATTCCAAAAATTCTAGTAAGTGACAAGTTTCAAACCAAGCCATTCATCTTCCATTTATGCGAGTTCCTTCTCTGCATTTCACAGGACTCCCTCTAGAGCAAAGTGACCTATATTGGATTGTACCATTCCCTCAACAAGATTATTGTCCGGCTTATTGACAGGATCTCAAACAATGGCCAGAATTTCCCTTTAGAATCCAAAGCAATTTCCAATAGCCTCCAGCAAATAAAACCTTTTTAGTCTCATTACCTAACCTAACTAAATTTTATGCAGAGCACCTCAAGATTATATTACAAGGTTAGTTATCAGAATTAGTAATTACTCCTCAGTCAGTGATCCAATCCAAGCTGGGTAATAGGCGCCTCAAGTACCATGCATACAGATCTTGCCTATCGTATCATCAGTGGGGCATCTTACTTGGGTTTGACTTATTCATGCACATGATATTAGGGACTGAAAGGGTAATTCTGCCCTCGGGTAGATGGCACCCAGAGACAGAGCTTTGGCACAGTGTACTTCACCTTTCTGCATGGTCATCCACAGCATATTTTGTTGGCACGTAAATTGAGAAACATTTCATATAATATTTTGAGAAAGGAGATTTTTCTCAGTGTGTTAACAGCTTGGGTTGTAAGTCTTGACAAGCAAATGTGTCTCCCCAGCCTATAACAAAGTGTCACCTCATAAGCCTTACTTCTGCAAGATACACTTGATCACATACTGTATCCCTGACATATCAAAGTTATAAAGTAGCAAATTTATTGACAAAGAGATTAAGAGCAGACTTAATCTCCTCTCTACATTGCTTACTAAATCAGTTAATTTCACTGTGATGGTTTCATTTAAAAAAAAAAACATAAGGAAACAACCCATTTTGTTATGGAGGAATGTATGCAATTAAATAATAACAAGGGGAATCCCTTCCTTCCACCACACACACTAGAAACAGAATATAATAATCAACTGGAAAAATTATATTTCAAATTTTGGGGAGGAAACAGACCCTCAATTTATCAAGATTAATAAAGTAGTTCTGAAAAGACAATGAAGATGCTTTCACTTCTGAAAAAAAAACCAAAAAAACCCCAAACACTTTACAACACTTCTTTGGAATTACCTACTTCCCACAGAACCATTTGCATATTTTTCTATTGAATTTCAAAGGCGTTAAAAGCAAAATTAATGTGATTCACTGTGAATGCCAGGAAGACAATTACAGCCCATCAAAAGCTGCACAAAAGGACAGAATTGATGTGCACAATAATGCAGGACTTAAAAAAAAAAAAAAAAAGACTTTCTTTAGATCCAGCTAAGCACAAAGCTAGAGGTTAGGTCTTTTTTATTTGTGCTTCAACCCAGCTGTCCAGTGTCCCAGTGTATTCTTACAGTGTGTTTGCTAGCCTGACTGTCAGAGACCTTGCATCGAAGAGCAGCAATCTATTGTTTAGCCTATCCAGCCTGAAGCAACTACTTTCGTTACTTGACATTCCTTTAAAAAACAATATAGTCTAAATATCTTGCCTTCTGCAGATTTTTAGGGTTGCAATGCTTTGAGTAGCATTGTGAGAACTTGCTCAAGACACCAAGCAACCGCAACAGTTCAGGAAAGTGAGCTAGAGATTTGACAGTGTATTCCCAGTATAAAGGTTTCTCACACTTTCCAGAGGAAGAAAGGCATTGTAAACTCAGTATAGACAGTCATTCTGTCCACTCTCAAGATCCCTGGCACCACAGAGCACATATGGTTTACAGCACATTTGTACCAATAATAGGCATCCTACATGATGTATATGCACCCCATTTTGTAAGTAATTATTCTCATGTGTAACTGTTACCAATCCACCCCAGAGACAGACATTTTTGCCCACTTCTTTTTATTGGAGACACTCAATCCAGTGCAAACTCTACAGCAAGGGAGCTGCTCACTCTGAGGTCCCAGAAGAATGGGTGAAGGAAAAACACCAGGTTTCTTATTCCAGTAGGCAAAGGTTTAGGATCAAGGTACTACTTCAATTACTGGAAAGCTCATACTAATAGACAGATTTCTGCTACCCCAATGCCTTATGTCCAACGTATAAATCACCATCTATTGATTTCATAAGTAAATTTAGTGGTGATCTGATGGACATTTCCCTAACTGTTTGAATCCTCTACTGAATGCACAAACTCTCTCTCAAATGTCTCATTTAGGGAAAAGGTGATACTTTATTTGAAAAAAAGAACACTTTTACACAAAAGTGAATGTGTTCACCATCAGACAACCCTCATTTTAAAAGATGGATCTCTTCCTGAATCAAGTTTCCACTCTGAGCCAGGGAAACTCAACAATTCAGCATATGAAAATTCTGATTTTGTAATCCTTACAGTTCTTGATCCAACAGGATCCAGTAAGCTTTACAGGAATGTTGCACTGACTGACCAGTATCCCACAGTCACCTGACAACTGACAACCCTCATACACAGGAAGGTCAGTTGTTCCTATCACAGTTGGAATATTTGTCTTCCATTTAGCAAGAACTTGACCTTTTTTACTAATCTTAGTGCTAATAAAGGTAAAAAGTAAGTAAAAGAACTTGCCAAAAAAACACATCTAAGTTACTGGTCTGAAGTTCTCCACTGTTTTTCTTTGTTCCAGTGTTGGAAAGGGAGACACAACAATACATGTAGATTGTGTTCAGGTCTTTAAAAGTGTAGCAAAGATTAAACTGAATTCCCTTCTGTCATACAAAAGCACTAGTTAGATATTTTTTCCCATTAACATGCTAGGGCCATGTAATTTACATTATTGGCAGGAAACGCACGAGTTTCACTGCTAGAAGATTTGTTCAGGTTGATCTCCAAGCCAGTAGCACAAACTGGAATGCCCTGTCTATGAGCAATGTATTCCTCCATTCACTTTCAGTTCCAAAAACAGCTAGAATTTTTGGTTGGTTATTTCCACTACCCTAAATAAAAAGTGAATCTAACACTGCTTTTACTTACAGATTTTTTAGATGAAAAGATTAAAAAAGCTGAAGGAAACTTGGAAACAAACAAACAAACAAACAAATCAATTAGATGCAGTCTTTCCATTCAGTGTAATCTTTCCATTACTTCCTGCTAGTTAAAATTCCCAAGTAGTTCTCCAAAGTTCATGGGTTTTTTACAGTAAGCATTTGAAAATTAATGTTCTGCTCTCAGAATAAATTGTTTCCCTGATTTGGCTTTGAGATATTCTGTGGTGCATCTCTTTCAACAGTATGTTTTGATTTTGTTCTCTTCTATGCAATTAAATACTTATGGACTTGTATTCAGTATGTCCCCTCATGGCCAAGGCATCCTATTTCTGTGGCTATTCACAGAGCTACAGAAAGTTAGAACTTCAGACAAAAGTATGTTATTTCAATGAAAACATTCTGTAATATGCTTGCTGAAGGCAAAAAAAGTTTGGTGGTACTCTCTGTTATTTCCTAAACTACAAATGAGAAAGACGTTACATAAATCAGAGAATGTGAAAATCACTTTAACCAAGTTTTCCCTGACAAAATTCCAGGGTCTGACTGCAGCCCATAAATCAAATTGCTAACCAATTTGAAGAGGACATTTAGTATGTAGTTATTAAAAGAAAAGGGCACACAGTTCCCAAGCATAAAAGGATTTGATGATCTCCAAGGCCCTTCTAGGTTTTAGGAATGATTTCAGCCATCACAGCAATATGAGATATTCACCCATACTTAAGTGGTAAATTCTTGTCATGTATTACATCAAGAAGTAATAAAGGATGATGGAAACTGTTCAAAATGGGAGAAAAATACATGTTCCTTTGCTCTTAATAGGTGTTTAGCTATGATAGACTGACAGTTAATGGTCACTGCTCCACACTACAATAGCCATTGTTCCTATTTTCCAAGCTGCTAAAGAATCAACATTATCCTTTTCTGATTGCTGCAGCATTAAATATCTGATTAAAGTAAAGCCTTTCCAAAGCACTAGCAATGGCTTTCTTAAAATGCTGGATAGCTTCAAAATCCTTGCAAAGAAAACATATTCTTAATTCTTTATCCTCTGAAGCATTTAAATAAATACATTAAAAATAAAATAGAAAAACCCCTGAAAATTGAAAGCGGTTTAGGGGGGTGTGGTTGTTATTTTGAGAGTATGAGACTAACATGTAATGTTTATTAGAGAAAAAAATACAAAAGGAAACTTTTTTAAACTAAGGCTGAAATATTAATAATAAGGATACAACGTCTACCTTAAAAGTAGCTTCAAACTCTAAATTCTACTGAGCCATTTTCATTAATTTTATGCAAATGTTTTAGCAATAAAACTGCAAAGTATTAAAAGAGGGTATAGTCTTTCACATAAAACAAGCATATTAACTCCCTCCCCAAAATATATAGAATTACTTTTCTAGTGGCCAAATCCTCATTTGGTGTAGATCAGAAGACATTATTTACAGTGTGTTGTAGTCTGACACACATTGAAATACATTATTTACCCCAAAAAGTGTCTAACGTTTTCAGTATAAAAATTGACAAAATAAGATGCTAAAGGTTTATGTTCTTTAGAAAAATAAAATTATTCCTCTGAATATAAAATTCTGCCAGCAGGTTGTTATTTTAGGAAAGGAAAAAAGAACCATAAATACCCACATGCACAGAATCTGTCATAAGTCAAAAAATCAAACATTCAACAAAACTTTTCCAAGAGTAGTTAGACACTTTTCACACGAAAATATAGGATGAAAAAATAAAGTTGTGTGTTTCAGATGGATGATCCCATAAAATAAAAATCAAGATATTTATTTAGCTCCTTCTGTCCCACTCACATCCAGGACATGCAATGCTGAACAGACTAAACAAAATATTTTGGCATTTCAAAACTGCATACACTCAGGAATTTGTACATCACCATCTCAGGGCTCTGGAAGAATACTTAGCACTTAAATACTGAAGTACATAGACACGTGACTAAAAAACAGGTGGTTAAACCATTGCGTTGATGTCATTTAATCCAGTTCTGTTACAGTAAGATCAGAAACATTTGAGCCACATTCAGTCTCAAATATGGCTCTCACGTGATTGAAAAGCAAAGCAGCCTTATTCTGAGATGAAAGGTATGGCATGTTAGCAACAGACTCAGACATGACGTTGGGGTAACACTGGAGACATTTCCTACCTGTGTCTACCCCATCCATCTTATTTTTCCTATAAAGTCAAAAATAGTTACAGAAAAGAAGAACTGATACTGAGTGAGTGGTGGGAGCCCAGAGTGATGATGTAAGGTAGAGTTCCTGAGATACCAAGAAAGAGAATGGGTGACTGAAGCAGACTTTTATTCTCTTAAGTAATCAAAATTAATCCCCAAACTTATAAATCTTTAAAAGACATTCTTATTTCTTCATGGCATTACATGCTATTTAAACAAACAGAAAAATGGTCCAAACAGAAAAGTTACTGAAATTCACAGCTAGAAATTTTTCGAACTCACAATTACAAAAAATCATGTTTGATTTCGCCCATCAAAGTGACCCTATTTGCTGTCTGGCTTCTGGTATGATAGGAGGCCATTGTAAAAGAAAGAAAAATGTGAAGCACATTAGTCTGATCAGCAAATTCATCCATTGTACACACTTTGGTTCAACAGTTGGTTAGGAGCTTCATTGGGCTCATCTATATGAACAGATCCAAATGTCCTTGTGAACTGGCCGACAGAAGGAACCCTCATTGCCAAGAAACAATGCTGAGCCCCTGAGATTTCATTATCCAACACCTAAAGCAGATTTCTCACATGAAACTAACAACGTACTGACAGAGAAATAAAAGCTGTTTAGAAGCAAATGAGCAGACAGTCCCTTATGCCTCGTACCATATCCCACACTTCAGAATTCCAGGGAGTGTATAATTCTTCATATGGGACAGATGGATATTTTGGTGTAATCAATGTGTCTTATCCAAATAAAGATGGAGGTCTGAGACTGACACACAACCGTGTGTTCCTTTCTAATGCCAACATCAAAGGTTGACAAATAACTATTACATTCCCTTCCAGGAAAAGGAAAAAAAAAGTACCAGAAATTAAATTTCAGAAAAAAAAAAAAAACCACAATAAGGAAAAAAAGGTAAATGGATGGCAATAAAATGACTTTTTTCATTTTGAGATAAAACACTCTACAGCTGTATTCTGATTTTTTCCATCTGTGAACTGAACTGCATAGATTTTATAAGTTGAACTGTTTTGATATGTATAAATTCCAATCTTTCTGTGAGAATAGGTGGACAGTATCAGGACTGGAAGGCTGAATTAATTTTGATTTTCCTCTTTATGGTAGTTTCAAAGTCAGATTTGCTACAAAAACAATAGAGAGAAACAATCCAGCACTCGGGGAAATGGAAAAAACAAGGAATTTTATAGATGTAAAATACACCAGGTAAATCAAAAAGTATTTTTTAGTCACTAAATCCTTCATTTTTTTCATGGGAGGTTAGATTTAGTGTCCACATCAATCTTTTATATTGATTATTTAAGTAACTTTTCCCAAAGCCACAGGTCAGAAAAATTATTAGTAAATAAAAAAGGACATAACTTCAACATTATCTCATTTCAACATCTTGATTTTTAGTGTAGCTTTATGAATTAGGTATTTCTCCCTCTCACTTCTGCTTCATTGGCCTAAAAAATGGATGCTAGGACAGGCAACTGCCAAAAATCACACGTAGCAGAACACATTTTTTATCAGCTGCACACGAGGCTCCTGTTACCTACCACGCAGTCTCCATTGTCTTGTGCACTATTTTGCCCTTTATACTTGTTTCTGTGTTTCTTTTGTGTTCACTCTGATCACGTCAGACAAGCTTTGTTCCTGTTTAATAATCACTTCACCTGCATGCTCTAATAAACCTAACCTAAATCTGGCTCCTCCTACTCTTTTTACCTTTGATTCCTCCTCATCAGCTTCTCAAAAACTCCTTTACGTGCTCATTTGTCTCCTTCTTCCTATTTCCAGGCAGTTTGGATTTTATTATTTTCCTAAGGAGATCACCTCTTTTCCCATGCAGGTTCCATTTATCAGGTTTGACTATCTGCTTGACTTCAGGGATGAAGAACTGCAAATTCCCTTCCATAACATGTGTTTCCACAACACCTGAACAATTCACTCAACTGTGTGAAATCAAGGAATCCTGAGAACCTGTGGATCCCTTATGACAACCACACTGTATCTTTTAATCTCATTCAATGACTCCTCTTTGAAAGCAGAAACAATATTAATTCAAGAAAAATTAATTGAGAACTACTTATGTTTGTAAGCAGTCTGAAGTGGAAAGGGAACTGGGGAAACACCAGAATTAAAGGAATCCTGAATTCCAGTGTCTAGCAAACATGTTGTTCTCCTTCCCCTTTGTAGTCCCCACACATTATTCTGTGCAACAGATGGACACATGCTCATTGCAATATTTTGTTTTCTTGTTATTTGTTTAGTGTGCAACACTAGATTTTCTTTACTTCATAGTGTTCAACTTCAATCCCAGGCCAGACTTACAGTTCCATTTCTACCAGATTTCGAGTGTATGCTGTATATTTTATAAGTACAATGTTCTGCATTCATAGAGTATACATCAATATATCATCTAAAATTAAGGTACCTATCTCTGCTGTCCTCTCCAGTTCTAGATGCTCCTGGTTTATAGAAAAGCAACAAAGGAATCAAGTTTTCCTCCCATTTATAGAAAGTCAGTTTAAGTTGCTCATTCTGGGTTCTGCTGCTAGCACCCCATGACACCAAGCCTCTTAATAGTCCAGAGTTCTTGACTTAAAATGAACATTGTGATATACCACCAGGCTACAGTCATTGATCTGATGCACTGGCAACTTCCAGTATCCTCCATACTTACAGACAGAAAAAGCCAAGTATCATGTAATAAAGCTTTTCCTGGAATATTGTTTCCTGTAATCATAGTCTTGTTTTCTTGTGATTAAAACCATTTACCACCTTTACACAAAGTTTGCAATCAATTCCTGGTTTTGCTGGCTCTGCTAAATAAGAAAGAGGCTGTATAGAAATCCATCTTCATTAGATGATCCTCTAAATAATTATATTCAGACCAATAAATCAAGGAGGAGTCTTGTGAGAAAACTGATTTGGGGTTTTGTTGCCATGAACTTTAGTATTTCCTAACTTCTGAGATGCTACTACATATTCTTTTTGTCTCCTAATAAGAATAATGCTGTTGTTACGAATACACCAGATACAGAGTATTTCTATACAGTTTGTCAATTTTCCATTAATATTGAGTGGAATTAAATGAATAAGAGCCCTGAAACAGCACCACAAATACAGTTGCTTTGTCTCCCTTTCAAACAGTATCTCAAAGGACTTAGGTACCAATAAGCTTGAAATTGTGCTTTGCATAGCTACCCTTAATTATTCCTCTGGCTTTAGAGGCTGTTCTTTGTTCAACTGCTGTCTTAATGCTATCTCTACTAATCTTCCATGATTGTCTGAAAATGCTTGCGCAGGGACAGTTTTCCGCTATGGAAATGTAAACACGCCAGACGAACTTGCTACTAAGAATCAGCTTTTTGATTTCCTCTTATGCTCATTCATCAGCAATAAATTTAGGAATACACTGGTTTCATATTACATTTGGACTAATTAAGAAACAGAGAACAGACCTCCTCACATTCATAGGGTCAAGACCAGATTCCTTGCACTGTCCTACCACGCTGCTTCAGCACCCGGAATGTTGCTCTTTAGGACAAAAAAAAATTTAATTTGTCTTTTACTCTTCTCAGTATGCCAATTTGTCTCAACTCAGCTGTAAGACACAATTCTCTTGTTCATTGTAAGGTGCACCTGAACCACAGCACTTCCATAACCTCAACAAGACACCCAACGGTTACCTTATGTTAACGTGAAACAGGAATATCATCTACAAAAGCAAAAATGCTGAGGCAGCTGATAATAACTGACAATTAACTGCACTTCTAATGGCTATGCCATGAATATTTTTTCTTCCCTGTTAAGTCTAAACCTCCATCAACATAGTTGACACATTTTTAACCTCCAATGCTTTATTTTCACTTTGTGTATTCCAAATGCCTTCTGTAATAGCAGACGATCAGTTAAAATAGTCCGTTCAGCTATCAGAACTTAACACATCTAGGTAAGAAACCATCTTTTCTTTCTTTTTTTTTTGTTTATTTATTATTACTGAAGCAATTATGAGAAAGCACAAATGGAGTCCAGTACTTAAACAATTGGAGCATAAGCAGCTGTTTGGATCAAGAACTTTCCACCCACTGCATCAGATCATACACCACAGATACTGAAACTTCATCTTTGAAGGTAAGAGTGTGTAAAGTGGATCCATGTGTTATCGGATGCCTTCACAGGTAATTTTCATANCAGACGAACTTGCTACTAAGAATCAGCTTTTTGATTTCCTCTTATGCTCATTCATCAGCAATAAATTTAGGAATACACTGGTTTCATATTACATTATTAAGAAACAGAGAACAGACCTCCTACTTTGTCACATTCATAGGGTCAAGACCAGATTCCTTGCACTGTCCTACCACGCTGCTTCAGCACCCGGAATGTTGCTCTTTAGGACAAAAAAAAAATTAATTTGTCTTTTACTCTTCTCAGTATGCCAATTTGTCTCAACTCAGCTGTAAGACACAATTCTCTTGTTCATTGTAAGGTGCACCTGAACCACAGCACTTCCATAACCTCAACAAGACACCCAACGGTTACCTTATGTTAACGTGAAACAGGAATATCATCTACAAAAGCAAAAATGCTGAGGCAGCTGATAATAACTGACAATTAACTGCACTTCTAATGGCTATGCCATGAATATTTTTTCTTCCCTGTTAAGTCTAAACCTCCATCAACATAGTTGACACATTTTTAACCTCCAATGCTTTATTTTCACTTTGTGTATTCCAAATGCCTTCTGTAATAGCAGACGATCAGTTAAAATAGTCCGTTCAGCTATCAGAACTTAACACATCTAGGTAAGAAACCATCTTTTCTTTCTTTTTTTTTTGTTTATTTATTATTACTGAAGCAATTATGAGAAAGCACAAATGGAGTCCAGTACTTAAACAATTGGAGCATAAGCAGCTGTTTGGATCAAGAACTTTCCACCCACTGCATCAGATCATACACCACAGATACTGAAACTTCATCTTTGAAGGTAAGAGTGTGTAAAGTGGATCCATGTGTTATCGGATGCCTTCACAGGTAATTTTCATACTTCTCTAGCAATTACAGTTGCAAAACAACTCCTTTACCATCTTCTAGACCACTGCAGTGAGTGCGTTGCTACACCCAAAATTGATTGTAGTGCAGAATGTTGACCTACTATGCCCTATGCTAATTTATCACAATAGGCATAACAAAAAAAAATTCATGTTGTTAAGAATAATTTATGCTTCTACAGTAATTAAAAGCAAACATAGCAAAAAGACAAACATGAGCATTAACTTGGCTGAAACAAAGTGGAAAAAACACATTTTGTAACCACACAAATACATAGAGATGTAGGCTATGTAAGAGGTACTTGTGAAAGAAAAATGCTCAGTGACTTCCTTTAAATCCAAAAGATTTTTTTTTAATCCAAGCCAAAACAAACCTTTTTTATAGTACAATGTTTCAGAAATAATCCAGTTCCTAGCAGACAACCAAGCCATCAGGCTAGGAACGGAACCAGTACAGGAGATTAGCAGAAACGCACAGATCACACACTACTCCAAGACCTCAATTTGATCTCTCCTGTTCATTTTTTCAAGGGGCCAAAATATTTTGAGACTTAGTTTTTTGCAGCAGCATTTCATGGCCGCGTACCTCAAAGTAATTTTAGAGACAGCACATAGTAACTTTGCCCCTTTGCCCTTTCCTTTATTAGGATATTTGAAGGAAGAGGAGAGCAGCTTATTGTCAAATTTAACTGTCTTTAAGCATTCCCAGACCTCTAAAAGCATGAATACACCAAGCAAATGAGGCATCATAACTCCCTGAAACTTTTTTTGTTAGTTTGGATGCTTGCTTCAGAGCACTGTCATCATTACAAAATTGGAACTTAAAGGTCTCTTCAGTCACCACTATAAATGCTCCAAGACATTCCTCCTCCAAAGCCATGGGGACTAGCCAAGAAAACAGAAGGGTATTGAGACATTTTCCATGGACATCTTGAAATGCTAGAGTAGTAAAATGATTGTGTAAAACTCAAAGTTTCTTCTGTCACATGGCACCTTTAAAAGAAAAGGATTCAAGAGTACTAACAGAGGAAGCTTGGACATGACAATTGTTCACTTTTTGGCATGTAGCCAAAGGATTCTTATTTCTAATGCCTGTATTATACCAACTTCCACAAGAAATAAATTCACTTTTTAAAAAAAAGCTACAAATACTCTATAGAACACGGAAGAATAAGTTATATGTATGTAACATATCTGCCACTGTGCACATCACCAGCCCAAAGATTTCTTCTTCCATTCAGTTTTATTTTTTTAAGACATATGCTTTCTATAAATAGACTCCACTCTGATAGTCTCCCTTTACAGTTACCTTGTTATCTCCACTGAACCTGCACTCAAGACTTGGTGTTTCCTATGTTTTTAATTTTATTTTTTTAAATCTTATGTGTTAAGTAGCTTTGCCTCACAGGAGTCTCTCCATGCATAATAAGAGGTACGAAGATCTTTATAAGATACAGTTTTTAATCATTAAAGCAGGAGAGACATCAGAACATGCAAATAGATAACCGTAAGCTTGCTTACGTGCCTCTAACCACATAAAGAGATGTTGGCTTACGCTCAAGGGATTTTGTGCCACTGTACAACTCTGAAACAGTATTACATGTTACTGTTCATTTTCAGGTAGTAGGGCATTCTCTTTTCTCCAAGGATATATTTTTGGAAGCAAGATGTAACAAGGAAGAATTAATACCTGAATCTATATGTTTTTATAGTAGGATCATGTTTCAGTTAATCCTAGACTTTACTAAGAAGTAATAGTTTTCTGCAATACAAAATTAATGTCATAACAGGGATCCAATTGCAGATACAAGTGTTTTAATCAGCTCAGAAAAAAAAAAAGTTGACTAGTTTAAAAAAAGAGCCTGAGCTTCACAAAAATCACAAAAATTTATAATATCACGAACTCGATCAATGGCAATGTCATGCTGACATCAGTATGAAAAGTCATGCATAACTTTTTGTTGCAGTTGAGCGACCCCTAGTACTTCAGGCAGAGACACTCAGATTGTAAATTAAGATGCTTAATGATAGACAACCATTTCAGAAAACAGTTTATCCATCAAAACCCACAAATGGCCAATTCAGAGTTTTTGCAAGAATAATTGTCAATCCCAGTCCAGAAAAAAATTTGGTTGAATAGAAATGCAATACTGTGGAGATGTTTTCTTATATCCTTTCATTCAGCATTTTACAAAATTCACAGAATTAAACTGGGAGATTGATTCAGCTCTCTCTTCCCAAGTACATATTCTTGCCATGAAATTTGCAATATTTCTCTGTTGAATTTCCTATAGTTCCTTTTGTATCAAATACTTAGCAAACTCACGAAGAGAACAGGGTTTTCATCATCCCCACTTAAAGGGGTAAACTAACATTTTGGTCTCTGAATCCAACAACAAAAGATGTGTGAACCAAGCTGATCTGCTCCTGACCTTGAGTGTCCTTCAATGTTGACTATAAAGGAGAGTACACCACTACCACCATCACAGTAAGGAGTCTATTCCTTGCATTTTATTTAAAACACTCACAGAACTAATTTTGTTTCATGAGAAAATTGAACAATTTGACTTTTCAAGAAGGAGGATTTCCTGAACCTATTACATATGCACACAGCAGTTGAACGTGGAGCAATCCTGAGTATAATCATGACTCAGAGACTTTGTTCTATTAAAGGACAGCTGAGCAATTTGGCTGAAAAACTGATTTTTGCACAAGTTCCTCCTTATGAGTTGTTAATTGTTAAGGAAATAAGGTACATTCTGAGAATCAGCCTCCTTCTACCCTTCTTCTGAATTCAACCCAAGCACATGGAAACCCACAGCCTGCATCAGTATTCTCCTCCTTCAGCAGTTCTCACTGAAGCTTATTTCATCCAGGGATCACAAAAGTCTTAGAATTTGAAGGGCAAACAGTGCAACATAAAAACCCCACAAAAACTGTTAAAAAAACGTTGTCAAATCAGGCTTCCTTCCCCCACTCCATTCTCTTTGCCTGGAAAACTTGTTGTGCGCAATGCAGAGTAAGAAGCGGGCAAAGATAACACAAATATTTGTGCCGTTCCTTTTAAGGATGCTATTCAAGTCAGAACACCCTAACAGCTGGTGCCAGAACTCTCTGCCCTACTTACCCTAACAATCTTTATCTTGCAAAAGACATTTAATATGTGAAAAAAACATGAGAAATGGGGCCACTTCTATAAAGATGAGAGGTGAACATGTAAATATTCTATCTCAATTTCTGACAGTCTGGATCCGTGACAGGTGTGCCGATTTAAATGTTGAATCAGACACGAGACAAGAAGTGGGACGGGGGCTTGGGGAGGTCATCACTTCTCCTCAGATGATGATGTATCCTACGGCTCAGATGCTCCCAAATGAGCAGGTTGTTGGACAAATGCTAATGAACTGGAGGTGGCAGAACAGTGCGGTATAACAGGCAAGGAGGAATGAGAAGTACCAAAGGAGATAAAACAAGAGGAGGGAGGAAATTCAATTCACAAGCACAAATATAAGAGGACAAGTTCTGAACTTTGACCATGAACACAGATGAGGGAAAAATGCAAGCAGCAATAGAAAACGAAACAATGTGAAGTCTGGCTTTGCCTAAGCACAAGGGAAGGTCAAATTCAGACATTCAAGTGAGGAAAAGGAGGAATCAGAGGGGTGATTGCCTATGTTTCAGGAGGAAGAAGGTGCAGAAGGTAAGAAAAAACGAGAAAACAATGGGGTATATGAAAAATGGTTCTTCCTGGTCTGGGATTGAGAGAAGTTATCAGGAATAGACAAATTTCAACAGAAAACAAATTACAAGAAAATGAAAAAGTCCTTCAGCTGGAGAGTGCGGGCTGTAAGCCTCTGGCAAAGAGACAAGTTACTTCCCATTAAATGTTGTCTACAATTCAAGAATGGGCACTGGAAGAGGAAGTAAGTAGTCGCAGCACCAAGTCTGCCAGAGTACAAAAAAATGTTTGAACACTGCTCTCAGGCACAAAGTGTGATTTTTTTGTGTGTGTGTCTGTCCTGGGGAGGGACAGGTCTTGGACTTTGATGATCCTTTGGGTCCTTTCCAACTCGGGATATCCTATGGTTCTATGAAGCAATTTATATAAGCACAGTAGAATTGCCAGAGGGAGAAAAAGCCTCTTTCAAGAAATTTTTTTGCAGCACTGGAGCAAGTGATAGTTAAATAGAATAAGATCTTGTCTCCAAAATCCTGTTTGTTAATTACTTGCAACTCACTTGATAAGGAATAGAGGAAATGAAAATAAAAGCAGGAAGAAGCTTCTGCATTCCAATTAAAAGACAGCAATTTGAGGACAAAGGGATATTTTGCTCCTATGGAGATCTATCTCAGCCATATTGTTAGTTTGTAAACAATAGAAAACTGTTCCTATCTCCTTAAAATTTATACAGAGGAGAAAAAAAAAAAACCTTAAAATCTCAGTTGGAGAGAAAATACAATCGAAGCCTACCTGCAAGCGGAATAGACATAGCTATAGATTGAATCTTTTCAGCTCTGACTTTTAGGTTAGACCAATAGAATAAAGACAAAATCAGAATGTTTTAAAAAAGAAAAAACCCAAACACCTTAAGTACATGTTCATTTCAAATATTTTAAAGTATTCATCAGCAATTTGGGAAAATCATTCTCTATTAGAACTCCAACATAGAAAATGTGGATTAATTTAACTTCTATGTGATTGACAAGCTTACTAGTTCACCATCCCATGTAGCATTAACACAAAAATATGTTATAAATAACCATAAAATACATGTTTCTAGGATTCTGACGTTGCAGTCCATCAGCACTGCCATAAAGGTCTTTGCTTTCTTGAGTGTCAAATTTCAATTCCCTCTTCCTCAGAGATAAGACTTTGCTTCCAGGTTTTTTATGGAGTTACTGGAAGTCTGCACACTTTTTTATAAAGACTTAAGGAGCCCCTTGCGCAGTGCAAGAGCCTCATTAGCTAAACATCTACTCAGGAAGACTCCAGATAATGAGGTAAGACAAGACAGCAGCAGTTGGCTTGGCTGGAGGAGGGGAACAAAAGGTGCCCCTGGGGCCTCCTTGAATAAGGGGCGCAACAGGCAATGTTAAACGGAGTTGCACAACAAGGGCCTTTAAGGGTCAGGTAGACAGGAGTGAAAGTGTCCTTGTAGACGTTTAGGATGCATGATGCTAGGGAACGCAAAGGTGAACTCCTTACTGGGAATCAAATTTCAGGAGATGTCTGAAAATGCATCTCTCGAGTCCCAGATCTGTCACAAAGGTAGGAAAAAAACCCAGAAAATAAACTAACATTCAAAAGAAATTGCTAGCCAAATCACAGAGCCTGCAAGATTCAGATCAATCAGAGTGTTTTGCTCAAACATGTACAATATTGATTCTTCACCATAAGACAATTTGATTCTTCTAAGCCAAGGAATCGAGCAGGATACAGAACATATCTGTCTCCAACACAACAGGCTGTCATGCATAAAGTCCCTTGTTCCATGAAGTTCTGTAAGCAGGTTTTCTGCAGATTATAGCTTGTTTTACCACTTGAAACTGTCAAGCTCATTGTACGTAAGAGAGATCATTATAAATTTTCAGAAGGATAAACTAAGCACTCAGGAAGGCAAGATTTTCCTAGCATAACAGAGTTGTTGCATGGCAAGAAAGCAAAGTTTTCTGCACTGCAGCCGAGTGCCCTGCTTTGAAACCATAATGCCCAACAAGAACAGGATCTCCTTTGTTTAGACAGTTCTACCCTTTCATTAAGTCACTTCCACCCGTTTCCCCTGGTCTATAAAATGCTCCCGGAAAAGAACTCGTTTATTTATGTACGTATTTAGGAAAAAAAATGCAAAATGGAATCAGAATTTTTTTAAGTGTCACAAGGACCATTGATGTATTTTTCTCTCCAATACACTGTCTAAGCTCATACTTTTAACTCTTGAGTATCCTTTCCCTGAGCAGCCTCAAAAAAACCAAAACAAAACCAAAAAACATGTGGAAAACATGCTAAATCCACTCAATGTAGTTTTGCAGTCCATCAGAAGTGCACCAGGGATGACTTGCCTTTAGAGCACTATAGTGCATAAGTGCATTCATCTGATAAGCTTACAAGTAAATTCTAATGAATACTGTTAGAAAGTGTGTGTTTGATTGTGGCTGCTCTTTCTTTTGTTCTTTTTTAATAAAAGCACTCTAAATATTCATTACCACTGACATCACACTATTCTCATGAAAAGAAGGAAGAAATTGCTTGGATATTTCCTATAGGCAACTATCCAGGAGGATGAACTCTCACTTAACCTAAAAAAAATTTTTTTTTTTTACAGATAAGGATGCTGTTTCAAACAAGAGATGTTATGGAAAATAACAAGTACATTGCAGTGGATTTAACTGGAATGCAGTTAAATCCACAGTTAAGTTATTCATGCCCAGTATCAATTAAATTATTTATACTTACTCAGGGAGTTGCAAAGTTGTTAAAACTTACCCCATGAGAGACAGCACCACTTATTTGCTTTGTCATAGCAGTGTCCTGTCTCCCTAGTGGAAATCTCAGCCATTTATCCCTACAGCTTATTAGGAGCTGTAAAAAAATCACAGGTAAAATAAAGATTGGAAAGCTGAAAGGATGACTCATCCACATTTTTATTTTCTAAACTGATGAAAGATCTATAAGGGGGAAAGAAAAAAACAAACTAACAGAATTGAACAAATCAACATTAATTGGTTCTCCATGAAGCACACAGGAGAGCAATGCCTTTCATCCCAGGGAACCGTCATTCACATGAGGAGGAGGGCGGTGTGGAAATCCTACTGCATATTGGCAAAGATCCGCTGCTTTTGTTGCAGAAAGCCTTTAACTGCAAATAGGCTCCCCAGGACCCTGATCTTAGGACACACAGTCTTTTCAGGGCTCAACTCTTAATGAGACAGCTAAGGCCTAAGTTCCAGTGCCAAAAGAGAGACTGAAATGCAGTGCATACTGAGTTGTGCAGCAGGATTCAGATAACCAGTAACAGGGAGCAGGAAGAGTCCTGTACATTTTGTGCCTCCCACTTTCTTCAGTTTGACTCATTGTCATTGCAAAGAAACACCAGTTTAACTTGGAAAAATTCCTGACCAAAATAAAAATCTTTCAGATTGTAACTAGGGCAGCCTTCCTTCACGCTGCCCTCACATGGGCTGGGATAACCAAGTCCTATTTAAAACTATTGTCTGGAAATGCTAAGGAAAAATAAATAAATAAATTCAACTGCAACAATCGCCTCCAAAGCCACACAGAAAAATGTGTAAGTTAACTCAGCCTGTCTAATAGACGGCAGTAGGGTTAACACACCCTGCCTGAAGGGTGTATTATGTCAGACAAGCAGGTTTCTTTTCATCTTCCTCTGCATAACTTCAATCCACTAATTCAAGCAGTTCCTTTTGTACCACAGACAAATATAGGAACACGCACGCAGTGACCAAGTTCACTTAGGACAGACACCCATTAGAAGATCACAAGGAGATGCTGTGTGTCTCCAGCCAGATGCTAAGATGTTATTCCTATCCTATTCTGTGCATAAGAACCTGGAGAGCAGGTCACTCTCCTAGGAAAGCCCCAGTTCCAGTCCTCAAGCACCAGTGAGGCTGATGGGATGGAGACTCTGTCTCTCATAGGCATCCTCCCCACTTTTATGAACCTGCAAGAGATGGCAACCACAGCTTCACAGTTAGCACTCCTCAGTTTGATACAAGAGATGTGAAAAATTGTTGCTCTATTGCTGTTGGTTTTGTTTTTAAACCCAGGTGTGGTCCAACGTAAAACATACTGATCTGAAGCTCCCTTCCAGCTCAGAATCTTAGGTGTTGAGCACCTAGAAGCATTATCAGGGTCATAGAATAGAATCAAAGAATTGATTGGGTTGGGATAAGGGCAGGCAAGGAGAGATTGCTTCATTCTGATGGCAGGATCCTCACTTGCAAAGCTCCATCCTGCTCAGCCAGAGCCCAGGCCACTGGTGCTGTTTGTGCCCACACTGAGCACTCTGCATGCCTGACCACAACCTGTGTGGCCATGATCTGGTGGGCACACATCTTCAGCCTTGTCACTGGTCGGACCAGGGCATGACATACTTTCCTCTGAGACTTGCCAGACCTTACAAGGTCAGTTTACAAGGATAAATGCCCAAACACTTCATGCCTGGAGATGTGTCACACATTACACCCAACCCTGTTCTTTCCTGTTCTTCACTGCTCTGTCCTCCCCAATGAAGTCTCACATTACCCCAGTCCATTTACCAGTGGCAGAGTAGGACTCTGACAAGGAGGGTCTACCTTCTTCATCTCGCCTTGTCCCCATTCAAGTGTTGTTTGGGGGTTTTTGGGGTTTTTTTTGACAGCTAAGTTTTGAGTCAGTTTTATGTTGAATTTAATATTAAAATTTTCATAGATTTTATGACACATCTCAAGAGCAAGGTTTACAGAAAGCCGAGAGATTCTAATCACAGTCTCTACAGAGTACAGAAAGTTACACCAGTCTTTACTCAGTACAAGGAAACCAAACTATGATTAGCTACATCACAAAAAAACAAGTTGTAATTTAACTGTTCCTTCATTACATCACACTTATAATTAGTCACTGTGTTTTGGCATAAGTTACAGGCATGCAGAAACTTTGCAGGACTTAAAGCACTAGAAGAAAGCCGTTAAAATCCTTTTTCTTCTTTTAAGGATATATAATGATTCTGTCAAACTCTACAAAAACAGAATTTTACTATTTACTGGCTGATAGCAGAGTGAAATTACAAAGTCAGAGGGAATAAATTTTAAATGGAAATTATATTGTACATGAATGCTTCTGAACCACTTCATTTATCGCTCAGATCTTCTCTCTCCAGCAGCTTCATCTATTGGATCTTCTCATTAGGCTTCAGCTGTTCCCATAAGGGGAACTGAAAGGAGCCATGAGGCACCTTCAATCACTCACTCATAACTGTACAGATAATGATTCAGGNCTGACAAGAAATAAATAAAGAAAATTAAAAAAAAAAAAAAAAAAAAGGCACTTGAACAGGCATTGACTCTTCCGGACACCAGAGGTACTGCATCAAGAGGCTCTTTTCTTTGTTTATAATTTAGAACCTAGCACTTCTTAGGCGAAGTCTCACCCTTACGTCAGCTTGAAAGGAAAAGAATCTTCCTGGACAAAACAGACTACCAGGGTTATGATCCCTTAAAAGAACACTCCTCTCCTTAAAAAAATAAGAAATACAAAATGAACCAAACAACAAACAGACAAAAAAAAAAAAAAAA
>VWZG01000863.1:169869-191976 GCA_013396735.1 Grallaria varia
AAAAAAACAAAAAAAAAAAAAAAAAAAAAAAAAAAAAAAAAACAAAAACACAAAACAAAACCCCAACACATCTGTCAGAAAAAGCCAAGCTATCCACAAATCAAGAAAACCCTCACAAACCCACACACAAAATAAAACAAACAAATAAAAGCCAACCTACTAAACAGCCTGCCCACTGTCCCCACAATTCCTGGGTATATTAATCTCAGTTGGAGGACCAGGAAAAAACAGTCGACCAGTTCTTTTTCAGGAGTAAGCCCAAGGTCTCAGAGCTACCCTTTTATTTTGCCCATTGCTTCTATGATTCACTTTCCTCAGACATCTTTCAGGAAGGTTTTTGTAGGAGGAATGTGGAAAAATAGCATCCTGGTAATACTCCCTCTGGGGCATTAGTGCAGCTGTCCACAGCTGAACATCCTAGTACAGTTCCCAGATTCCCTACCAAGCCAGTTTGGGAGGTAACAAGACCACCCTCCAAACCTCATTGGGGAGTCAACTCATTTTCTGACAGGACTGGATCTCAGTAGATGTTCAATGACCTGAGCCACAGCAAAATGTGAGAGAAGCAGCATTCTCTAGTAGAACTGGTTATCTTGAGTATCAATTTCTTAACATCTGTAGGGAGCAGTAGCCTGAGAACCTTAACATCCCCCCCACCACCTTTAAATTATAGAGAGAAAAAGGCAGATAAAAATCACCCTAGCTGTAAATACCATAAGAGACAATTATGAGTCAATTACAACTCTTTCCATGCCCAATTCCAATTTTTTTTTTTAATATTTAAACACAGAATCTGTCATTTTAGATGAGACGGAAGCAGCATCTGATATGGTAGAAAATAGCAACATTCCCAGTTGGAAGAAAAATATTTGGAAAAAAGTCTACCATACTGCTAATTTTGTAGTTATTCATCCATATCCAGCTTCAATTAGTAATTCAAATTAGCTAGACCATTCTCAGATGCTGGAAAAGCATGGTTTAATCTAGGAACATATGTAATTCCAATGCAGACGGAATTTATTTTGAGCACATGGATTTTCAATAATCCTTTCCTTTACAGGTTCCAGAGCCTTTAGCCTCATGAGGACATTACAGAGTTAATATTGTGAAAAAGTGATAGATTTAAAGGTTACCTCTCTTTTTACAGATATGTGAAGCACACACACATAATGCCACACAAAATCCTAAGCAAATGGATGTTTAAAGCCATTATAATGAAAGAAAATGAAAATAAATGTCAGCCAACAGAAAATATCTATTTTCCCTTTTAGGTGCATTGGATGTTTTGCTTCATCCTCTGCACAAATTCTGAACAAGTCATCAAAAGGCAAGGATTATTTTCTTCCATCACCAGATCTTTCCTGTTGGCAGCATTTCCAACCTATGGGATTTCAGGAATTTCTTTTATGCAGCCATAGATTTACTAAGGAATGTCCTGCATACGGGTGCTTCTGTGCCATGGTGAAACTACAGCAATCCCCTTGCCTGCCTCATTTCATTAAAAAATCAAAAGCCATACACCTTTCATAGAATGACTAACACTCTCCACTGGGGGATAACAGAGGGGAACAGAGCCCTACCTTTATATACATAACAGTTAAATCCATCCTGGACATTAGAAGTGATAACTTAACCGATTGCCACAGAGCTCTCACATTTATCCTTACAACATGTTTGACCTCTGCTATTTGTTTAAGATCTGAGTTGCAAGAACTCCTGTATTTAATCTGTCTCAGTGTCATTTAGGTATTCAGGTATGAATCACCTCTTCCATGTCCCCCACACTTTATGCCCTTTTAAAGAAAAAAGAAAAAAAAAAAACTTAAGAAAATTAAAACTTTGTACTAAATGTTAGGGTTTTTTAGAGAGTGTTTTTTGAAAGGCAGCTGATGTTCTGGGAATTCTTTCTCAATTAAGCATCTAATACTTAACTGACTGCAAGAAGACTTATGATCATGTTTATCAGTTTCTATGCAAGTTTTAATTCAGATTAGTACTACATTTCTGATATTAACATGTAGTAAAACATCATTTAGGTTTACCATAACTTTAGCTCAGGACAAGGGGGCATGGGCTTAAGCTCTGCCTGGGGAAATTTAAGTTGGATATTGGAAAAAAATTCTTTACAGAGAGAGTAATCAGGCATTGGAATGGCCTGCCCAGAGAGGGGGTAGATTCACCATCCCTGAAGGTTTTTAAACTGAGATTGGACATGGCACTGAGTGCCATGATCTAGTAACTGAGTGGAGTTGGACCAAGGGTTGGACTTGATGATCTCTGAGGTCTTTTCCAACCCAATCAATTCTATGACTCTATGAAAAAAGAAAACAGAGTCTATGAAACTGGGTCCTTTCTACAAGGAACAGAAGAAGAAAATATAATCAATCTTGTTACAGCAGTTTAAAAAGGCAGATATTTGCCTTTAAGTGAGGCTTCTTTTTGTTTTGCAGTTTAATTTTGGAAAAGTGACATAGGTCAATATTCCAGGAAGATTCATATTAGGGCAGGCCTGTCATGTGCGGAGTGCTGCCTGCCAATTGTCTCTCCTGCCTTCCAGAACAGCTCCTCTCAAGTAACAGCTCCCATTTGGCCCATGGGTTGAGCCTGTCACCTGTCATGTTGCCGTAGCAGCAGCTGGCACTGGTACGGGCTGTATTCTCCCTTACTACTGCACTGGGGCAGAAGGGCTGCAGAAAGAGAGACAGTGGCTGATGCTGTGCTCCTGCTACCACCACCCGATGGCCAGAGCTGCTTTACAGGTGACAGACACAGCAAATGAAGCACAGCCTTCCTCAAGGCAATGAAAGGCCTTGGGTTGTCTTCCTCAGCTGTGTCTTCTCCAGGCAGGAGCAATCTATAAAAGCACTCAAGTGGTTTCATGTTGCTCTGAACACTGGTGTCAGGAATTTATTTCCACAGAATATGGTTTATAACAATATTTCTGGAGATGCCAATTATAACAGCAATCATAAACAATGAAAGATGCCTTAAATCAACTGCAAATAATACCAGCATTTCCCACATCAGCTTTACTAGGAGAAGATCATGGAAGAGGCTTCCCGCTGTTTTCTGTAAAAAAATCAACTTTGTAATCTTTAAAGTTTGTCATCTTCACTTTAAATTATAGCAAGTACTTTCAAGCTAGGTTAAATCATGCCTTGTGATGGTCACATTTTTGCAAGCTGTCTATATTTCAGGATGACTCTTCTGGCTCACTTGTATAGCCAGGCTCCATATCTCAGAAATAAATAATTAAACGTCACCGATCCCTATGAAAGCTTAAAACGTCAGTGCTCAATTGAAGATATTTATGGACATTATATACTGAATAAATTTGGATATGCAACATACTTACTATCCAAAAGTAACTCTTATCTTGTTCTTCAGAGAAGTAAAAGAATCTTGTTCATGCTTTGTCCTGCAAATTTTGAAAGAGCTCAGTAATATCCGATTTAAGACCTGCACAAAAATTTATTTCTATTGTTTGCAGAGAATAATTCCTACCTCCCACACACCACTCTCCAAAGGAAGATATGTACAGTCATTTCCCTCACATAATGCATTCATTTAGAAAAATAAATTCCAAATCCCTCCACACTCAGGGAAAAGATGCATGCCACAATTTACTTTTCCTTATTTCAAGGACCTTCCAGACAGTACTTACCCTAAGGGCATTCTTAAGTATTTTTCCTGAGGACCATTTCTACAGCTCTTGTTTAACCACACGTTTTGTTTTCTGTGGCTTCTCTGTGTGTGTTTGCATAAAAACAAAATCCACACAGGTCTGTTCCCGGCTGGGCTTTCAGTCCCCTGTGTTTGACAATATATTTAGAACAAAGTCACTGAAACCACTAAAAAAAGGTTTAATGTCTTCTAAAAAGTCATGGCACCATCTTTGGAGAGGTTTTACCCAGCCCACAAGGAAGTGAGAAAGCTGCTCCTAAATGCAGCAGCTGCTACAGAATTTAAAGATATTTAGGATACTACCAACCCTTTCCACACGGCTTCAGATGGATTATCATTATTTGGCAGTCTGCAAGTAATAACCATCGAAAAATTAATCTTGAGACAAGACTGAGAATTGGAACAAAATTTAAACACAAACAACCCCTCACCCACCCCACCCCCTCCAAAAAAAAAAGAAAATCAAAAAAACACAGAATGGAAGGACTGACTGAACTTCTAACAGGTATTTTCTCTCAAAGAATGAGTCAACAGCTTCAGTAAGCACACAGCTTTTCTTTCTCCACAAAAAGTTACTTTTTGCACATTCTCTAAAATGGAAGAGTGTTGTACCTACTGTGGCTTCAATATACCTGAAAGCTCTTGCATCTCCTCACATAAATGTAACTATATGAATTAGATCTCCAAATTGCTAGCAACATACATAAATTTTTATTCTTACTTGACAAAAGTCACAAGAAAACTGCAGGAAGATAGCAAGTGACCATCTCCCACCCACCCAAAAAAGAAAGCCGCAGGGCTCAGCTCAACCTGTCCAAAGCCACTGGCACATGCTAGCAGCAGCATGGAGCTGTGCAAACCAGACCCGAGGGAGACGAAGCCTGCTGGAAGCAAGGACTCTGGGACCTGGCAGCCTTTGGACATGAAGCCGGGGTTGGCCCACCAAGGGTACTGTGAGAGAACATCTGAGTGAGCCCCATGAGCAGGCTTTGTTTGAACAGTAACCTACTGATTTCCATCTCATCAACAAAGGCATTCTTAACACTAGTGATCTGTGACTTGCATGCCAGAACACACACAGAGGCACACGCAATTCACACTGCATACAGTAATTAGACATTGATGTCTTTATAAAGAGAAATTTTGGTCTAGTGTTTACCACTCATGCTTTTACAAACATTTATAGATGTCTTTACTCAGAGACCCCTATTTCAGTATAGCACATGTATTTTGTCTCCAAAACTACTCTTAGTAATAATTATTGCTAACACACTGCATCCTAAAACCTCACTGCTTTCAAGTCCATTTCAGAAGCACACAGTGCCAGCTTTTGTCATTTTCTCCTTGACTCCTTTAAGCCAGCAATGACTTTATGCTTCCATGACAAAACACCCATTAATTTTTTTTAAAAAGGGAATAAGTCTTCATTGAATTCTCTGAATTTGAAAATATCCACATAACTGGATGTTTCCATGTCTACAGTTGCTTTTATACGCACTAACATTATTCTAACTTGTTTCCTATCTGCTGTCAGTACATACATTAATAAAATTCACATTGCATCCGAGCTCCATGTCTTACATAAGTGTAAGTAAGTGAAGACTGACTCACCTAGCACCTCTAATCCAAGTCAACAGAAAATACAACAGGCAAACTGCTTTCCATAGCACCATGCTGATTGGCATTAGCTGTGCTAACATTACTGTCTGATTATATCCCATATCAGTCTCAATCATCTTGTCTAGTGCCGGTGTCCAGGCAACCAGCCCAGCTACCGAGGTTATTTTGTCTATTTTGTTTAAGTGCTGATGAGACCTTAGCTTTCCTTCTCACTTCCCAGAACTTCACCAGCCTAAAAAGACTTTTAAATAAAGGAAAAACACAGCCAATATTACTTTTGTAGCAGTTCTCAGCAGAATTTCTCTGTGATCATTCTGAAAAGTTTTAATCATAGTGATTGAAAGGTTTCCACAGCCCTGAGAAGTTCTCAGTTTGCTACACATTAACATGCATCTACCCTTAGCCCTGAATAGTAGGTATATGAATATTACAGATGCAACAATCTGGTAAATATAGTTGTGGTAGTTCGTTGTGTTACTATCTGCAGCTGTTCATCCCATACTTAGCTCCTTATAGTTACTGTCCTCATAGCAGGAGTTAAAAAACAAACAAACCAAGGCCCAGAAGCAGCACCCAGACTGCAGCTGTCACAGTTGGCAGCATATTGTCATGTTGTCTCAGCCACAGACCCACAGTCAACATCAACTTACACTCAAGTGCAATGGCAGAGTCACAACTACACAAGCTCCTCCTCTTTCACTGCGGAGGACATGGGAATTGCTCAAGGAACACATTCAACTACTACAGCTGCTTATTTTACCAGCTATTTGCAAGCGGTCTAAGTAGAGAAATGGTGCTTTGAAACTACTAGCTGCTAGATGTGGTCAAAGAGGGTTTGGGCTCCCTTTTGCCCCCTAGAAGTTGTTACTGGTTTAGAATTGGATGTTTTGTTCTTTCAAGTTTATTTCACAGGAAACATGGTCAGTGAAACACTTTTTCTTTCCTATTATAAAATTCAAAGTCTATGTTTTGACTTTAATGGAGCATCAAAATATTATGAAAAGTATTATAAAAAGAGTCTGGGATATATTATTTTTGCTTCTATATTGCTTAAGGAATTAAAACAGGAAACTTAGAATGGTGAGACGCAAACTCTTATAAGAGCCTAAATAACTTCATTAATACTTAACAAGCTACTTGTATATGATGCCTTCGTCAGGGTGAAGAGTATGCTGAACTCTTTTTGTGTCTGCCTCCCCATTAAAAATGGCAATTAAAAACAAATGTGTATTCATTTAATTTAGCAAGGGGCTGTTCAAGTAAGCAAACCTATCACATGAAATATAGTGGCAGCACATGGAACCAAAAAAAAAAAAAAAAGCAATTGGGATTATTCAAGTCCTTACTCAAAGACATTGCTGATATACTCAAAGAGATGAGGTACTTAGAAGGATAACAATTTTGTTTCCTATTCTTACTCAAATTACTCAAGTAAAAGATTGTGTAGTGCTGTCAAAAATCTCCTTTCGCATAAAGAACTCCATATTAACCTGAATAGGTGAACTGTGTATTAAAAAACTCAAACACCATTTACCTGCTTTGGAAAAGAACATCACTAAGCAAATGCAAATTGCGTGTACACACTTTAGTTTCAGACGTATTTTTTTTTGTGCAAAATTTATGACAGGCTGCTGAAAGCCCTGGCAAAGATTACATTTGTTTCTGCTTGTAAAAGTTATTTCTCAGTAACAGATAATGCTGCATGAAAGAAATAGAAAAATTAATATGCTCTAGAGACAGACCATCCAAGTCTCTCTCTAATATTTTGTGATTTCTACCACCTGTATTCTCTTGGATGAGCAGTGGACTTGGTAATGTTAGTTTTCCAGTTGGACCTGATGATCTTAAAGGTCTTTTCCAACCTAAATGATTCCATGCCTACTTTGGTCCTGAGGATGCTGAACAAAGCCCAAGACTTTGCAGAAATAACTTTGAAACTATAAACCTGCTGACCTTCATCCTTACAGACCATTCACAATCCTCAAAGCCAGCATGGGTACCAGTCCACATCACTGACATGAAGGCACAGCTGGCAGAGCAGGGCCATCACATCCTTCCTGCAATGTGCTGCAAGCTCTTCAAGGAAGCTCCCTCTTCCAAACAGTTCTCTGTACAGTTTCTAAAGCAACGTGTGTGCCATATAAGTAAACAAAAATACTTTTGGAGCACACAACCTTTCTCCTACTTGTATAAAGCATTTAGATTTCTCTTTAGAAATGTCTAAGACTAAGCAGATATTAGGGGGGAAAAAAAAGGCAAAATACTACTTGAAATCCCTTTAACAATGCAGCACATGATTTGTTTCCCCTTCCTTCCTAAGAGCAAAGATTTAAACAGGTTTTGGCTAACATTCTGAGACTTCAAATTATACCATGGTGCATGAATTATAAGGATAACTTGACGACTTAAATGTTGATCAAAGTAATATTCTACTGATTTCTGGACTTGTCAGGAGACAAGCTAAGATCATTAGCTTCTCCCCATTTCCTCAATAGTAGTAGATTGAAGTTGCTCCTTTCTTTGTTAGCAGTTTCGCAACACAAAAGCAATTTTGTAACTTGCACAGGATCATTCTTCTACAGCACCAATTTTCGTATAAAGGAAAGAAAATGGAGAGGAGGAGCATTTTCAGTTCCTTTAAGTATTGTTGATCTATCTACTGTTGACCTGACTATTCTGAAAACCCCACACAGAACTGATAGTTTTATTTAAGGTATCTAATTCTTAGATAGCAGCATGATACTGTATGTTACATAAATGTTTTTTCAATACGTTTATAGCAGTGTTTTAATTACTGCTGCAACAGTTTTGGTAAAGTTTCTACGACTGTTTCCACCTTTGAAACATCACGCAGAATTTCTTTTTTGAGTATGAAATTTAAAACACTGACCTTTACTTTTAGGACTGTTTCAATACTCATATTGTTGTATTCCTTTCTTACTACAGAAAGATGAACAGTTCAGCAACTTCAGCTCCAAGCTGTAGTTCAGAAGATCCCAGAATGAACTCCCCAGATTATCACCCATCATTCAGTGTGACCTTACACAAGTCAACTGAGGGAATGAAGGTCTAGGAAGATTTAAGAGAGAGATATCTGCAACTCTGACTCCAAGCTACAGGGACAGGATAAATATCTCAAGGAATGTTAAAAGTTCAGTCAGTATTTTGGTGACCTTTGAAATACCCAAGTCTTATCTATTTAAAAAAAGCACACCTCACAATCCTGATTAAGCAGGGCATTAATCAATAGCACTACTTCCCATCTGTATAACCTCCTCTATTTTAGAGGACCAATGCTTTTTGCTATCTTTTTATTCAGTAAACTTTGGTTCTTCTTATCAGATCTAATTTTCTAAGAGACATAAGCACATGTAAGTGCTAGGGAAAAATAATGCAGTCACTATGTTCTCTTCACAGCATCTTCACGCAGGAAACGTTTTTAAAACATAAGGGTCAGCTCACAGGCATTGAACTGGGTGCAAAGAGACAGCTCAGAGGTTTAGGAGCCATTGTGCATAACTAACACCTGTAGAACCTGAAGGGATGATACAGGGTGTATTCCTTGATGGGCAAGGTGCAGCCTTGTCCTTAGAGCAGATTGATTTGCAAGAAACAATGCCTACCTGTCTTTCCTGTGCACCTGTGTGCAATGAAAAGGCCATAAGCACTTTCCTTCTATTCTCTCCTGCCTCATGGACACAAAAAAAGAACTGTCAAATCTCAAGTTTTATCGCAGCAGTATGACATCACTTATCCTCTGAAGCATCAAAAAACAAAAACGTAATAGCAAAAAATAATTCAACAAAACAAAATCACGAGAAAGAATTTCTAATCTTTTTCTTCTGAGTGAAAAAAAAAATGAAAACCAAGATATATAGCTACAGTACTTCATTTTAAGAAGCTTCTTATATGAACAGGTACAACATTCCAGACAGCGTCTAAAATTGAGAACCAATTACAATATTTCCTCCCCGTCTCCTTTAGGGGAGGGAGGCACAAAAAATAACTCCCCTATAGTATTTTAATTTGGAGAAGTCAATATTAATACTATTTTTTTTCCTTTAAACTCAAAGATGGAAAAATATTCCATACATGTTGATTTAAAACATAAGGCAGTTAATGGCTTTAAACAAAACATTTATCCCTGGTGAGAAATATCTCATGCTACAATAGTTGGATTTTTGCAATCTCATCTACAGAATGCTCCACATTCACCTTATTCATGTGCTTACTGATTTCTCATCATTACTAGCTAAAAAAAGTCTGAACACCTTCTGTTCATTATACATTTATTCATAACAGGTTCACTGTTTTCCTGATATGAATGTTTTCAGCAGTTTATAAAAAGCCAATGTGGCCATTCAGTTCAAGAATTATAGTCCATTTTCTTAAGCTGAATCATCAGTGCTCAAATCTCCTAAACATATGGGGACCAGACACTGAGCTCATAGGTACTAAATAATGAGTTGTCATGCATCCTCCATCTCCAAGGATAGCACTGAAATTCATAAACAGCCATTGCTCTGTTTAGCTCAATTCCTCATCCAGGATACCACTGCGGACAGCAGTACTGTCTGATTTTGCACCAATCAAACCATAATCAGTATTTGCACCACATTTATTTGTGCTTTCAGTTTTAGGTAGATTTAAAGATTAGCCTTGCCATTTTGACAGCTTCCTTAAATCCTTTATCTGAAGATAGTTTACAACCAGCATCACTGCAGACGGAACAAATTCTTGACCTGGACAACCCTGAAGTGCAGAGGATTTGTAACCCAGCAGTCATCACACACCTGAGGAAGGTCTCTGATAGATTACTACCAGCACAGTTTTCACATATTTGAAAGGACAGGGCCAAAAACTTCTAGTTTATTATTTGGCTCTGTCTTCCACTGACGTACACCAGTCTTTCCTAAAGAGGAAATGCAGTGCGGGGGATGTGGAAACCACACAATGTTATGTGTTCAGCACTTCACTGGCAAGTTACGCCTACTGTCCAACACCACCTGGGAAGGTAGCGTGCTTCATTTTGAAGTAAAAGCAGACATCTTTCAGGTGCACACAGTAGGAATACGTACATAAGGAATTAAAGCATACTGGAAACCCACATAACCTTGTGATCTGCATATAGTAACTGTTTTGCGTGAAGATGGTTGTTCTTTGCATGTTTCGGAACATCATATAGTAATTCCCATCCATGAAAACATAAAGCAGAGAGCAGAGCCTATACAGTACAGATGGCAGCATTTTGTAGCATCACTCAGGGCACGGGGTTGCAAAGAACAGGCAGCTGAGAGTTTCAGAAACACTGACAGTAAACAAACACATCTTCGGAAGAGAATGAACAGAAATAAGTTTTGGTAAATTCTGGTTTGATGTTTGTTAGAGCAACCTCTTGGGTCCTCGTGGGAAACAATAAAGAAGCACACATACTTGAACGTGAAGGCCTTTACCTCTCTTGCATAACCCCATTTCAAGGATTATTTGTCCATTTGTGAGGGCCTTCAAAATCAGAGTGTTCTCTGATTCTGTGAGGGAATTTGAAACAAATTATGGCATGTTTTATAGAAACATCTCTAGGCAGAGGGAAGTAGCTGTAAAACACACTATAGCAACCCTTTCAAGTATTTCTTTAAGGCCATAAGCACTAGAAAAGCTTTTATTTAAAGAAAAAAAAAAAAAGCCTGAAATAAAACATTCATTTATGTCTAGGACAGTGGCTTAGAACAAAAGCAAACAACCAGACAGATACCACAATAATTAACAACAAAGAAAAGACCATCACATACCTGTTTTCATTCCATCTCAGCATTGCAATATTAGCTGGGATCCCACCACAAAAAAGAAAAACCATCAGAAAGCAGAAGCCTCATTCTGCCATATCACAGAGATAGGGGTTCTTTACTTTTTTTCTACCAAACAATACCAGGAGATATCAGCAACAACACGTGAATAAAATCCCAACATAAATGAGGAGAAAGGAGGGGTGCGGAAAGAGTAAACCTTTTTTTTCTTGTTTTCATCTTCTGAGTGTTATTTACAGTTAATACAAGCAGCTGTGACTCTTCCCAGGTAAAAGACATTACCATATTCCCTTTCAGGCTGAGGGCAGACCATTCAAACTCTAAAACACCATCTCAGTGCAATTAAAACACATGTACCTGGCAGAAAGAATAGAACAGATTGTAGGGGAATATGGGGGTTTAGTGAAGAGTCAGTAAGCTTGGTGTAAAACAGCAGAAGTATGTGATAATTTCTATTAATTAGGCTGGCAGTTTTACAAAAAGACTAGGTCATATTTTAAAAGTGATAAACAACTGCCAAAATATGCTAAATAAGCAGTTTTGCTTTCCTTTTAGAGTTCTCATCCAATAAAACTGACCCAACACTGCCCATTCTTGATCTCCGTTTCCCTGAAGAGGTATGAGGAAGAGATACAGCCAAAATCTTGTGTGCCCCTTTCAGCATTGCCTGCACTATGGCGCTCACCATTTGGGTATGAAATGAAGGACTGAATCAGTTTCCTGCAGCTATATCAATGATTTCCTCTTTCCCACTTTACTAATACATTTTGTATATGTGTAATCTCCCCTTGTATTCCGTTATACAATCATAAGCAACGTAAGCAGGATGGTCAGGCATTGGAATAGGTTGTCCACAGAGGAGTCACAATCCCTGGAGGTGCTCAAGAGGCATCTGGATCTGGCGTTGGATGATGTGGTTCAGCGGTTACAGTGGTAGCTCTGGGTTGGATTGGATGATCCTAAAGGTCTTTTACAACCTTGATGATTCTATTATTCTATTCTAATACTTGAACACAATTTTCACAATGAAAACACTTTCATGGGAAAAAATAAAGGGTTCTACTAAATTGTCCTTCGAGTCTAGAGAAATTTTATGTATTTATGAGTCTAAAGATATGCTTATCTTGATAAAATAAAAACAAAAATCAGAGTTCTATTATAAAAGCTTATTCTGAAAATTATTTATTTCTCTATGTTGTTAATTTTTGTTCTAAAATTCCACATTTATTAAATGTGAGAAACTAGAACATGAACCCAGTATATCTTCATATATTTAAAGTGCTAAAAATTCTCCATTTGTTTTAAAGATTTTTTTTCACCTCTTGGATATGCATCCACCCTAGACATGTAGATGAATAAACCTATTTTTCTTCTATCTTTAAAACAATGGGGAAAGTACAGAAAATACAGTTTTGTTTCTCTTCTAAAATTACAAAGATATATAAGAATAACACCTGACTGTTCTTTAAGAATACAAAAATCATATTTACACAGACTTAATGACAACTTCACCTTATCTTGCAATTTAGTGAATGAGTAATTCAAAAACATGTTGTATTTTAATTAAAGCATGTAACTCTGAAGAACGGTGAAAGTAAACACAGAGAGTACCATAAAAAAAGTGATGGCCAGACACAGCATTAAGTATTGCACTTAATCACAAAAAAATTTTAACTATGGATTTCTAAAAGAAAATTAGAAAAAGTTGATTGGAAGATAACAAGTAAAGAAGCATCTTAGCAGACATGTGTAAAACAAAATGAGTATTAAAGGAATTAAAATAAAAAGGTTTCCTTGGGAACAACATTTCCACTTTTTAGACCAAGAGTATTTTACATTATCAATGCTTAACCAATAACAACAACAAAGAAAAACAATACCTAAAACTTTAACAAGTAATGTAGAAATTAGAAATCTGAATATAAAAGTGTCAAAAAGTAATTTTCAACTTAAAGGATAAAGTGATTTCAGAGTAAAAGTGTGATACAGTACTGTGACAAGGTAACAACCTAATCATAAAGGATGCAGGATTACAATTGATGTTACCTATGAAATGTCAATTATAAATCTTAGTTCACTGCTTCTGTTGAAGCAGCTTGTTCTGTCTCAGTAGTTAAAACCTAAAGGAAGTGACATGCAGAGAGCTCAACAGCAGATGTTGTTTAAAGGCATTTCAGAGGAGGTGAAACAAACAAACAAACAAACAAAAAAATCCAGCATCTTTCACTGGATTTCTGAGGTTTTCTTTATGTTTTTGCCTTTGGTGAAATTAACCACAAATCATTTTGAAAAATTATAATTTTTTCCCTCATTTTTTTGGACACAGATGTCTGGCTTATTCATTTTTTGTTGTCTGTCAAATAGCATACAAAATATACATTGAAGTATTAGACAAAGCAGACACATTCTTCGCAAAGTAACATCAATGAGGGTCTCGTATGTCCTACAGTTTAACCACCCTCAAGGTGGAGGATCTTTGGTCACTCCAGCAGTCTCTACACCAGCATGAGCTCAACTACTTAATTACTTCATTATTTCAATAGTCAGTTTAAACACAAAATTTTAAGATATTTTATTCAATTTCATCATTGTATTTTGTCCAAACGCCACAGTAAATAGTGGGAGGAAGGTTTTTAGAATACTTTCAGAGGATGAGATAAGGGACTCTGATGCAAGACAGACTTAAGAAAAGAAGAAAAGTCTTTAGTAAGACAGTATATTTGTGGTTTCAGGAGGGAAGGCAAGGTGAAAGTACAATAGCAGCTTGAGAGGAAAGACTTGTAAAGAGAAGTGTTCATCATGAGACTACAGTAGGAGCTTTGGGATAGATGTCAGGAATTAAGAATTTACAGAAACAGGGAAGAACTAAAATTCAACATCAATTTGGAGCTCTAAGATTACAGTCAGAGATGAAAGCCTTGGCAGTGAGTACTCAACAGCAAAAATTAGCCATCATTTTGCTAGTTCCAAGAAAGTAGTTTCCACTTAACCTGATCAGTTATTCTTGGGAAAGCATCTGAAATAATTTCCAACAATCCTAAGAAAACAGTGGGTAGGTAAATAGCACCCAATTAAAAAACTTCACTTCCACACGCCCACATGCTGAACAAAGGATGAAACATGGTTCGAGTGACTTGTACAGGGTCTGACCATGAACCACTTGTCCACAGACTAATAGGCAGTGTCAGCCTGTCAGCAGCTTCTGTGTCACTATCATCACTCTCTGCAGCACTGCCAGCGGCAGGAGCTCCTGCTAACGCGGGGACTTCTTTGCAAGGTCTGCAATGTTTTGCTGTGGGATGGCACTGGAGAGGATATGCTTTTGCAAGCAAACCATGATTTCTATTCAGCCCTAAGGGTAAACTCAAACTGAGTCAAAATACTCTTACAGTGGTATTTTGCTCTTTCAGCTGAAATTTTAGAATTTTTACCAACCTTTATGAAAATGTTAAGAAAATTAAAATATCTGGCATCCTGACAACATCAGGACTAGGATTTGATTTTCCCCCATATTAACCAGAAAAAGTCACACACAAGAGGAGAATTGAGATGTTGGCTCAATTTCTCTGTCATTAGACAAAAGTGTCACAACCAATTTTGTTCTTGCTTCCTCTTTACTTTTAAAAGCAGAAGTTAAATTTAGGATGCCTGTAACAGAGAATATGAATCACTGGAAGACTATAGATAAAGTAATATGAAGACATACTGATTACTTGTAATGTCTCCAGCATGTGAGTGGTCACATTTCTAGTTACTCTATAAGGAATTTAATGGCCTTTACTTTCAGAAAATGTTGATAGTCTATTCTTTGAAATACCAGACCTCTTAAAAGTAATTCAAGTGGTCCCAGAAAAAAAAGAATTGAAAGCAGGTTAAATCTCCAGTACTTAAAAATATTTTTTTTTAAAAAAAAAGACCTATTAAACTTAGGTGGGTTTCCTTTCTCTATCTGCATGACCTTTCAGAAAGATGCCTTTTAGCTGAGAGTCTGAGTCTTTATTTGAAAAAGAAGTGTGAGATGAGGATTTAAGAGGAAAAAGGATTGTATACTCTCAGGTTTTGCTTAACACAGGAACAATTGCATTGACTTTCAGCTCAATTTGTTTTGGTTTCATTTTGCTTTCTGCAGAGAAAGACTGATAGCTTTTAATATAGTTCAGTCTCAAGAGCTGGAAATGTGACATTCCCAGCTCTGCTCCCCTGCTCAGCAACTGTTCCTGGGGCCAGGTATTTAGAGCGAATCGGAGTATGTTTTACCATGAAGTTTAGCATTGAGAGGATATAAGAATAAAATAGGAAATGCATTACCGATGTCTGAGCAACAGAGTAAGTCACTACTGAAAACACCATACTTAAGCACTATACAGCCAAATACTTAATTCAAAACATGTTTGTTAGCAGTGACATCAGTAATAAAATAGGAATAGTAATTTAAAACTTTTTAAAGTAATTTTTCCATTCTTTTAGGCCAAGAGTATTTTACATTATCCATGCTTAACAAATAACAACAACAACCAAAAGGGAAAAAAAAAAAAAACTTTTTGGTCTTTTATCAAAATCTGTGTATTAACACTGAAGATAAATATATTTCTCTAACACATGCACTCACTAATTAATCTTTTCCCGTACTTATGAGGTTATTGTAAATTGTTATTGCAATAATACCATAAAATATGCAGTGGTTTTGGGGAATATTCTCAGGATTTTTCCTTTTTCCCAGTATAGTTGCCGCTCACCATGGCTGTTACATATGTAAAATCAAAAACTTACCATTAAAGGGATAATAACTTTTTCTATAACTCATATATTTTATCAATATTAAAATATATATGCATTTTAATATAAATTGCATTATTGTTTGCATCAATGATAAAATGTGACATTTCTTGAAGATCTTTGAGCTATGGACAAAGTCTGCTGTAGATAGCAGCTATGCTAACCCTAACAGATAAAAATAGTCTGAGCATTTGTGTGTTGATTTAATATTTATTGAACTTGACTGAAAATCTTCTACCTCCTTAAATTTGTATGTTGAAATCCAGTCATACAAACACTACAAAAAAAAAATCATGATTAATGACACAGATGTATAGCAGGGAAGAAAATATGATAAAGTATTTATTTACACATCACAATAGTCCAGAATGACTGAATTGTATTTCTCCCAGAGAAAGTTATACGGACCAGAGTAAACGTGCAGTATCAGACATCCCCAAATCGACGTCCCCCCTTAGAATTCAACGCAGAGAAAAAGGGCATCATTTATTCTGGACTGCGACAGAAGCAAAAAGCATCATCTGGCGTTTCTGGCTCCGGCAAACACAGATCTAAGCAATGATCCCGTGGGATACCAGGTCCAGCTCCCAGCCGGAGCGGCTCCGCAAATCCTGGAGCGGCCCCTGCCGTCGGCTCCGCGCCGCCCGCGCTGCCACTGCGCGAGCCGATGGTTCTCTAACCCACAAGGTTCCTTCCCGGTCCTTTGACTGCCACCTGCTAAAGAAATAAACGGCTTTAAATCGCATGAATCATTGAGAGCAAGTGCTGAGCCAAAACCGTGGTACAAAACAAGGTCTCCGTTTTGTTTGTTTTTTTTTTTTTTTAAAGTAGTAGATCGAACTCACAAATAAATTAAGGAAAAGTACTCTCTTCCACATGGTAATATAATGTACATAGACATGAAAGGCATAAATTAAGTCTCCGGACGGAGGGAGGTAAATTATGTGCTTAGTCTGAAAACATCACAGAAACATAGAATGGTTTGCATTGGAAGGGATATTGAAGATCATCTAGTTCCAGTCCCCCTGGACTTACCATGGACAATGGGCATGGACACCTTCCACTAGACCAGGTTGCTCAAAACCCCATCCAACCTGGCCTTGAACATTTCCAGAGATGGGGCATCCAGGACTTCTCTGGGCAACCTGTCCCAGCACCCCACCACTCTCGCAGTAAAGAATTTCTTCCCAGTACCTTATCCAAACCTGTCCTCTTTCAGTTTAAAGCCATTATCCCTTAACCTTTCATTCCCTGCCCTTGTAAAAAGTCCCTCCCCAGCTCTCTTGCAGGCCCTCTTTAGGTACTGGATGGTGCTCTAAGGTCTCCCTGGAGCCTTCTCTTCTCCAGGCTGAACAGCCCCAAATGTTCACTTCATGTGCGTAAAGAGGTTCTAAATCTTCCCTTAGTTTTCAAATAGTGAGAAAAATATTTCAGAAACTGAACTGCCATATAAGTGTGCATCTTTCCTTCTGTTTAACATGAAGGAAACTTAAGGAAAGCTGGTGTTTCAATAAATTGCCTACAGTTAAGTAGAAAGACAGATTTAGTGCTTAGTAACACCAATGATCCCCTTTCACAAATATATATCTCAATCATCATCATATTTATATTTAAAATTAAATATATTCTTAAATGCTGGATAAATCCATTTTGTATGACTCACAATTCCAAAATATCATTACTAACTTAGAATCCTGGAATTAATGTAATGAATAACATCTAGAAGTTCAAACAAATGGGTTGTCAGAAATGCAAAGTGGTTGCAGCTCTCAATTCTGGCACGAAAATGGATTTGAAGCAATACAACATATCCTCCCACTTGTATGAAACACTACAAAATATTTAGGCAAGTGTATTTTCTACATCATCCTACCAGCAGTCACTCAGTAAAGTGATAATTATTGATATTCCTACAGTTTCCAAGGAAATTAAAGAGAATAATAAAATAGTGCATTTCTATTGCATGATTAACAGCTTAGGGAAAAGTTGTCTGTAGTCATTCAAAATAAAGAATGTGCAGGATAAATTGTTCTAGTTTACAGTGACTGATATATAAGAAATTAGTCCTGTCAGAGTTTCTTCAACATAACAAGAAAAAAAGGATGAGAAAGTCATCATTTTATTGCCTTTACTTGTCTTTTTTTAACTACTTAGGAGACTAAAAGAAAGAATCCCCCTGTATGGAAAATTCTTATGTGGTTTAATAAGGGGGGGTAAAGAAAAACACATTCTGAAGACATTGCTTTGCCACTATTCATTTTGCTTCTTCTCTGATTTCCTTCACCTTTCTCTACAATATAATCAATACCAATAATAATCAAGAGGGAATGTTACCTTCCACACTTCTTGGGATAATAAGACAGTGTCTGGATATCTCCTGTGCCTTCTGTGTTAGAAAAGAGCACTTTCTGTTTGAAAAGGACTATGCAGAAAATCAGGATATGCTTTTCAGTTAAAGAGTTTCTGAGTAGCTAAAGTTACCAGTTAAAATTATTTCACTGTTATACATGCAATAACCCATTCATAGCCTTTAGATACTTCTAAACTCTGTTGTTTCACTACAGGAACTTATATTTGAACTTACAGTCCTAAGAGGGTTAGCGAGATATGCAACAAACATGACATATGGAATAACCATCCTGTAGAAGGTTATGTTCCACATGCTGTGGAGCCAGGCACGTACAATCCAATATGCAACTTTCCTCTCAATGTTTCAAAACATCTTTTAATAGTGCAGAATAACTACCAGTCTATAGAAAAGTAGATTTTTCTCACAAACCCTTTGCTATATTTCAGGCATTTCCCTTTAGGGAATCCCATCCTTCTTCCATGTAGGCTCTTTGGCAGATGGATGGAGTTGACTGAAAAGTCTCTTCAGACCTTTGTTCTTCTTATCAAAGAAAAACAAACTCCTTTTGATGCAAGTTTGTCTTCCCTTCCAAAAGAAAAATTGTGTCTTTTCCTACATTACTCATTTCTAATTTCCCCACTTTTTTTTTTTTTTTTTTTTCTTATTGTGTTTGTTCTACTTTCTTCAGTGGAATAAAGAAAAAAAGACACTGTTTCCCTAGCTCCTTTTTTTAGTTTGTTGTGTTTTTGCACTTAAGAAGGAAATAATCCACAGAAACTGTGTAACAGCACAGAAAACATCAGTTCATTTTCCTTTTATTCCAGAGTCTTTTTCCCCACCAATTCTGCTACTTGTTCTACAGGGAGAATTTGACATGACATTTGACATCTCTCAAGTCCCAGGATCAAAATATCTTCAATTCATGCAATGCTCTTTCCAGGATAGCACTCTGCTTCCCTAATTCTCCAGTGCAGAAGCAGTGGAAAGGGAAACAATCATCACTCATCTGAACCATCCCTAGTTTTATGAACAAATGTTTGTTATGCAGGATTTTTTTCAATAATTTCTCAGTTCTTTTTGTTCTCAAATAATATGACCAATAATCATGACACTGGAACATTGCTAGCGCATCTCTGACCACCTGCAAACACTATTAGGCTGTATGTTCCTACTGTGTCAATCTTACTGGCCCTAAGTAAATTGCCTGAACAGAAAAGCTGGCAAACACAATAAATGGTGGGAAATGAAGCAAAAAATGAGTCAGTAACAAAGTACTAGCACTTTCTGTGACAACATAACTCAGGCTGCTGCTGTTGTTTCCAGCAATAAACAACAGCAAAACAACAACAACAAAACGAACCCAAACAAACCCAATTTTTAAGAAACAACAGCTATTATTCAAGTAATAAATACTTGTTATGGTATCTAAGCTTTTGTTCCCAAACTTATCCCTCTGTTATTGGCATTAGGTTACATATCAAAGCAACGCAACAGGCGCACTGTGTGGTCTCTTAAGCAAGGATGTATTAAGTATTGATGATGGTTTAACAAGGGTTTACTGGTGGTTTAACAAGAGTTGACTGGTTTACTTAATCACCTGTGTGATTAAATCAGAAGAGAAAGCCAGGTTTGTGATAGATGATTATGTGCCTGTATGTACACAGAGAGAGTTGCCTCATGTCTTCAATAGATGGCTACACAGCTACTAATGCATTTAAAACTTGCCTAAAAGTCTTTTTTTTCTCTGTCTGTAGAATAAGGGCAAAAGCAGACTTAGGAAAAAAAAAAAAAGAAAAAGAAAAGAAAACCAAAGCCAACTCTACAACCCTATGCATCATGTTACTATTTTAACCATAAGCCCAGTTCAAATGAGGTAATTGATCACTAGCCTGTTTTTTTTCCTCAACAATTCTTTGTACTGCTTTCCATTCTAAAGATTATGCAAATAAGGACTTCCAAATAGATTCTTATTGAGAAATCAGAAGTCTGGAATCCACTCACATTCGGCTTTAAGCAGGACCATACTTTTGAGTGAATCATTGTATGAATGATGTTTTGTTACCCATGTAAATCCACTGAAATAAGAAGACCAATAAATACAGACATAGCATTTGTCTGCATTCCCACTGTGACCAAACAAAAACAATACTGGCAGATAGCATTAGCTTTAGCCTTAGGACAAGGGACCTGGCATTTAAGAAAGCTAACAGACTGAATCTGATCTTTATTTTCAGAGGGTTAGCTTGTGCACTAATCTAGGCCTATTACAGATGCAAGAGGCAGCCAGGACCCTTTGTTGAATTCATGCAAAGGAAGGATCACATCTCAGTACAATAAATATCTCTCATTAGCAACTTAATTGACCTTGCTACGTTTACCATAGAGGCATCAAAACAGAGTATTTATTGAAGTAAATCCAATTTCATCCTGGGCTTCATCTTCCCTCCAAGAGCTCCAAAGCATATTATGAAAGAAAACATGCAGACTGTCCAGGTGTATAAACTGAGCCAAACTGAACCAAATTCTGTTCTCACACAAGCATGCAAACTTGAATAAAATCCACTTGACTCGGTGTATCTGCAAGAGCAAAACAGGTCATGGGGGACTATGTTTGCATCAAGCATACAACATGGTTGCTGCATTCAGCACTGCCTTTCTGATTCAGTACATTTGTACAGCTTGGAACACTTCTGAAACTAATCCCAACTCTACATTGAAATACAGCAGTCATTCCTAATACTGCGATGGAGGGAAATAAACTGGCAGTGCAGAGAAAGCTCCTGTCTGCCACTTTTAAATCCATGTTCACTCTATCTCAGAAAATGTGCTGCAGAATCAGCAAACCCTCAGAGAACACTAACATGCCAAAAGAACACTTTGAAATAATTCCTACACAGGCAATAGGTAAGCAAGTAGCCCCTGGCTGGGATTTAGGAGGAATATGACAAAGGCCTGTAAATGTCTGTATCAAAATAGACTGACTGTCTTACACCACATTAAGCCCTCAGAAAGAAGGTTGAAAAGAAACAAGGGAGCTAGTTTTTCTGTTCAGTGTATTGTTAAAGCTGTGGAATTCCTTGCCAAAAGGTGTTGCAGAGGCTAGAGTATCACAAAGTTTCAAGAGCACTGGGGAGGTTAAGAGAAACGGTCATTGAATGTAAGAAAAACAATGTTTTCCAGAAAGGTAATTTCTTCTTTTCAACCACTTGAAGTTCAGGTGGTTGAAGTACTGAGACACTATTGTGACATTTGCCCTGATGCGCTACTTCTCCATAAACATGTTTTTGACTACCGTCAGATTGCACACTGGTCTAGACAGAACATTTGGGCTGCCCTGTACAGATTCTCTTTACATTCTTGTGTTATATTCATTTCTCACATGCAAAAAGCCCTAAATTTTGTTATGCATTCAGCCTTGTCGCTCCCTGGGGGAACACACTTCTATTAAACCAGCCATGAGATTGTCTATGTCTGTCTTTATAATCTGCTGAAAACTACTTGGGAAAAAAAAAAAAGGCACCCCATGATTAATTGATACCATTTGAAAATGCTTCTGCACTTATTTCAGTCCTTTGTTCCACCCCAGATTCAAAAAAATACTTGACAATTTCTAGAATCTGCAGACAATTTCAAGGTTTATAGAAAAGCTTTTTCTAGAAGTATGTATTCTTAAACTACTCTGTCTGCTTTTGATCTGATGGTGTGGTAGAACCTTCTCTACTGAACATACACCCCACCCAGAATTATTATTTTTTTTAAGATGGAGACCATGTGATCCCTATTACTAGAGCAAGAGAGACTTCACAAAAACCGCATGAATAAAACCTGTCAGTGGTACTCTGGCCCTCCTCTTCTTTTTTTTTCTTTTTTTTT
>VWZG01000863.1:192005-211137 GCA_013396735.1 Grallaria varia
TTTTTTTAAGATTACGTCTCAATTTTGCCATTTTCATTTACATCTAGGCACTGGAATGAGTGAGCTTCGAAAACAAGCAGACTACACCAAATATTTACCCTAGGTAAATTAGGTATTACAGAATTTAACACTTCATCTCCTAAGGTACAATCTCAGAACACAGATGCACATACCTGTGTCCCCAGGAATATAAATTTCCAAGCTTGGCAGTAGGAATGCAGACGCAGGACTCCAGGCCTCAGAGAGGCTGCACACATCTGGCAGGAATCAGCAAGCACCTGGCTCAGCAACCCAGAGCACAGCAACGACTGTTTCAACTAGCTTTCCCCCTGCAGATTAATCTTGGTGAATGATGCCAAAATCTTTCCTCCAGGTTTGTATAATCTGCGTTGTTATCCTCAAAATCAATGTAGTATTAAAGAGTAGTAAAGAAATACAGATCCTCTTGGAACACTCAGCCATTCAGCATTTGGTGTTTCTCTGGCATGCCTAAACCTGTACCTATTAGCTGGAAAAGCACTCTAGCCACACAGCGGGCTGAAGCCATGCAGCCATGGTGACATCTTAATGGCAAACATAACTAATTAGTACCTACCTGCCCATATCTGTTGGCAAAACAAAGACTTTGATCACCTTTCCGTATACTTTCCCACAGTAACTCCTTTTCTGCTCAGACGTCCATTTGAAGTACTCTTCTTAGCACAAAGGATTATCAGCATTCTATTTGGCACCCAAATAATTATATACAGTAGTTTAAAAACCAAACCAACCAACGAACCAAAACTGGCCATTCACTTCTAGGAATGAGTTCAGGACCAGGTATATAAAAGAAAAACAAACAAACAAACAAACAACTAAATCTTTTTAAGACAGATATCTTAAAGTTATCTAGCAATAACATCAAGGCAAGGTCTGCATTTATTTGTATACATTTCTACAGAAATTTTACAGCATCTTAAACTAGTCATTGCACAGATGAATTTTTCATTAAAGAACGTTAATAATAATAATTGAATAATCGAGTCCAACATAAGCTTTACTTAGCACAAGTCACTGCCAAATAGGTCATATTAGCCATACACTCATATTCACATTCTAATATATGCCAGTATGTGCTAATATTCACAGTCTAAAGATTAAGAACCAGAAATACAGAATGAATAAAAAGTAATTTTGCACATTTAAATCTTCAGCCTTATCTTTTACAGCTGTTTTCAGGTATTGAAAGTCAGTTTCCTCGTCATGGCTTTTGGGGAAATGCAAACACTGGCCTTCCATAGACAGGAAGAACTCCTTGCTCTGTCCCTGGAAACCAACACATCTGCTCTAAAATGAAATTTGTTCATTTGACAGAACTAATTAAAAATGCATTATTATTAAACACATTATTCTTTGGAATAATCATTGCAGTGAAATAGAGATTAGGGAAAAATAATGCACAAATATCTGAATATATTGTGTCTTTTATCCAGTGTCTATTTCTATAAAATTCCATTAAGAAAATTTGACCCAAAATGTCTAGAAATCAGATTTTTAACCAAATTTTTACTTTTGTTACGATTTGCTGTGTACTAGTTTTGTCCACAATGTCTCAGTCAACATATTTACAATGGCTGTGATTTTTTTAGTATAACTGTTAACAGAATAAATTCTCTCAAAAACTAAATTCATACATTTGTTCTTAGAACACATGGCTTTTGAGTCATAGTGAAGATTGTTTTCCCAACTCCCCTTGGAAAACTTTGCCTTAGATGCAGCCCACAGGTTAGTACAAGGTAGTGTTCTGCCCTGGTTAAATCAACTCCACGCCTAGAATAATGATGTAATATAGAAGAAAGCAAACCTTTCATTTTCTATCACTTGGAATATACTGAGGGAACCATAAAAATCATAGAACACAACTTGCAGCTCTAAAGCCTCTAAATATGTCATTGAATTCACATGTTGGGAACTCAAACAGAAATGAATTACGAAAATCTGCACTAAGGCTCAGTGTACACAAAGCCTTTAACAAAAGTTAACAAAAGGATTGGAAAGCTCCAGAGATGTAACTGTCTGTGTCACAGTGCAGGGGTCTCCTATGAATATTATGATGAAAAACAAGCACCTACAAGCAGAATTTATAGCTCTGCTCAGTAAGTAATTGTTTAAAGCTTCAGAGGGGCAATGAAATAACTTCTAGTTAGTATATTTCATACAAAAACTTGAAAGAAAATCTTTAGTCTGTGGTTAGAAATATATTGGCAAAAAAAGCTAAACCTTGATTCATCCATCTTTTTAAACATTAATTCTATTTCACTGACAAAGAAGAAGATTCTTCTGAAAGTAGAGGAATGCAAGTGGGTATCTACATTAGATTCAAAAAACAGGGTACGCAGAATTTCAAGCTGCTGAGCAAACACAACAGAGCTCACATATATATATTTACACATACACACATACAAATCCTGTAATTTATTTATTTTTTCCCTGAAGTGAGCTTAAATCTTTCATCAAAAATTTTCTATTGAAGGAGAAAAATATGCTGGTTTTTTAAAAGTAATTCTCTGCAATGCATTTGTAAGTGTGCTGCAACAAAGGCAAAGGATTATTCCCTCCCGTATTGTATGAGCAGAAGTGAAGCTTTAGAGAATTTCACTGAAGGTAGGAAAATCCTGACATAATAAGTTCAATTGAAATTAGCCCTACATTTATCTTTCTGTCATGATTCCACTTGGGACAATCAAGTCTGCTTCCTGCAGGGTTCCAAGTGCATGCAGAGAGTTCCAGAAGGATGAGGAGGCAAGGCTACAAACAGCGAGGAAAAACATTCAATCACAGCAGGAAAGAAGCTGCCTTCATCAAGCAGCATTTCCACCACGTGCTCCCTGAAGACACCAGAAAGCAAATTCTTTCTAGCTGATGTAAGACAGCTCCTTTTAATGCTACAATAATAATGTACAAGAGGGTACAAGCTAGTAAATGACAAGCTCCTAGAACACTGGCAAAAAAGGAATCTCACCAATCATGTGAGGAAAAGGTTACAACAGAATTTTAAGCTGGCATTACACATGCATTTCTAGTATCTAAGATATCAGAACTTTTATTTTCATTGTAGAACTCAGAAATATGTCTGACAGTGTTCTCCAACTCTTACTAAGGTATTTAAAGAACCAACAAGTGACCAAGTTATATCCTTCCTGAAATCCTGTATGATAAGATCACACTGGGCAAGGATCTTCCCTTTAAATTAATTTGAAAGCCTAGAAGTAATATTCCTCACTGTTAAATATGAACAATTTCCATTTGTTTTATACCAAGTTCAGCAATGTAAGTGAAGAGTGAACAGATTTTAGTATTACTTGTTTCATGTTGTTTATTCTTATTGGACTGCATATATATTCATTGAGAATTCCATCACGATCCTCAAGTGGTTTTCATTTATGACTTGCCCTCTTCCCAAAATGAAGAGTTAGGTCTCTGAAAACCCTCACAAACTTTTCTGATTATCCAGCCTGTGTTTTTATGTAACGTGCACATACACCTCTAAATATCCATTCTTTTTTCTTGTTTGTGAAAGCTGAATAGTAGTAATAGTTATAAGCTTGCATAAATAATATGAGCCCTCTGTGACACAATAGGGCACTTATTTTTGCACTTCCTAGCCCATTGGTTTTTATGTAGTCTCTTTCATGACAACACTTTAGATACCACAACCACAGCTACGTAGTTTCCTCACTATTTTACTGTAAATCACTTTCTCACATGAATTTTTAAACATGTCAAATACTTTGCCACAAGTGGATCTCTGTTGACAAAAATTATGGAACATTATAAGTACGGCAAAATGCCATTCTATGACAATAATCTTTAAGAGGTCTTGAATAGCTGAAACATTTATATTTAGTACTTTCAAAAATGTCCTTCTGTTATAAGAGAGAAAAAATTAATTAAAAATGCAAATTGGGATATAAGATAAATATTTGCATTCAATTTACAAACCTGCTGTATCCTATTTTATTCCTATGGATATCAGTTCCTAATAACTGTGATGATTCATATGTATGTGGTGAACCCACTATTTAGAAAGAATATATGCAGTGAATTCCAGTTCAATAAAAACACATTATTGAAAATATTTATTGTATTCAGCATCAGAATTATGACTGACATTAATTTAAATAAATGCAATCCCCAGAGACTAGAATCAGCAATGGCGTTTTGTGTCTGATTCATGCTATCAGGAGCAATATATTCCAAATACTTTCTTTGCAATCACAAAGCTCTTTTATCTCATGTTTTGTACACACTTGCTTCCAAATTTCTTCAAATCTTTCACCTGAAACGTCCATGCCAATGTTGTGGAGAATTTGTGCAATCTACAAAAATAATACAAAATAATATAATTCATGTAATTCTGGTCAGCATTTTGTGAAACAATATAAAGTCTGACTTTTACATATATTAGTAATCTCTATTTGCCAGAGAATATTTTCCCACCCTTAAATAAAAACTACAGACCACATCCTGCATCCTTAACTAAAGAAGTTCTGATTTAAGTAAATCCAAATCTTATCATTATGAAAACAGTACAAAATCGTCTGTAATTAATAAAGTAATGTTGGTCCACTACTTCAACATTGGGAAAAAATCAAACACAGAAGACTCAGGGAAATGTTCTTTTAAAGCCCTAAGTCAAGTTCTATTTATCCAATGTATTTTTTCTGTTTTGTTGTTACCAATTTAAATTGTACTATATATTGTCTGCATTTCACAGCAAGAATGCTACACACAACATCATCAGCTGGTATAGATAAGCACGTGAAGTGACTAAAATGAAATGATTCACATCAACTTTGGGCCTTGCTATAATTTTACACCAAAGTAATTCAGCAAAAGGGGTTTTTTCCATATTTTCTCACTTAAATGCTTCCTGCTGCATGCCTCATTACACTGACCTGTTGACTCATTAGAGGAAGGTAACTTTAGAAGAATAGTGATGTGACTTGTGCTTCTGTTAGTATTAGCAAATATTTGGCTTCTTCAACTGTATCATATATGTGTGTATGCATGTGTGTTATATTTATGCTACAGTGTGTCATATTTATGCATGCTTTGATAAAGACCTTTAGCACAGTCAAATCAACCTTGTTGATAATCTTTCTCTAAAACTGTCCTTTGTATAAATATAGGCCTGATCCCCAGTACAGCAAATCTTCAGCTTTATCTCAGCCAGTAAATCTATGAGTTTATGACAGCTGAAATTGCAGGAGGAAAGCAGGGACTGAATTTTGTTTAAGAACAAGCGTTGTTTCAGTTAAATCAATAATATTCCCCTTGAGTAAAACAACTCAGATTTGATCCAATGTCTTCAATGAGCCACCAAAATGTAAAAGTTAAAGTGAAAGCAGTATTCCATCACAGGATACCACCAAAGGGACAGTAAAGGACTACATGCTCTCATAATTTGGCTTCACCATATTAAAAGACAGCTCTGTCCTGACTCATGAACTGCCATTAAATTATCACTGATCAAACCATGGACTATCATGTGTGCAGACAGGGTTAAACTGACCCTCACCTATTATCAACATGACCATGCTGAATATAAATTGCACACTATTACTCAATTACATAACTTCTAATATCTTCAACAGACTGGAGCAAATTCCGTGAAGAAAACAGCAACCCCAAGAACTACTTTGTTCTTTTGTAACATGGTGAGTCAGCTCATGAAACTGTTTCATAGTCAGAATTCATGTTCATTTCTACAGGTCTATACAAAAACTGGTGGTATTAAATTACTCTGGGCTTTCATCTAAGAATAATATATAATGATAAAATAATTCCATTAACTATGACATTTTTGAAAACATTAATTATACATATCAAAAGAATATAATAAAAATGCCAAAACAGTCCATTTCATGAACATAGGGTGATTTAACAGACTCAAAACACTTCTGCACTGAATTATGTAAAGTCGGTATAATCTACAATAGAGTTATGACATCTCAGAACATTATAACTTCAAAGAAGAGCTCTATCTAGTGCTTGACAGATGTATTCTACTTACTCTTAGCTATATGCTGCATGCATGCATTTCCTAGCTTCAGAGCTAGATTACAGAGTGGTAAATGCTCACGTACACAACATTTTAATGAGGCATTTTATGGATATGTGTAAAACAAGACACCACACCTTAAACCCTCAGCCACCAACTAGCAACATTCTTTTCTGTATAAAACATAAAGTTGCAGATCCACTTTCAAACATGATTAAATATTTAATATAACGAGTAGTAGAGAGGGAGAGGTTGCCAAGGCTTCTTTTCTCATTTTAGTCTGCAATTTCACATTTCATTGCCATTGTCTCAGAAATTATACTTCAGCCAATGAAGTTGTCTTAATATTTTTTCAGTATAAATGGCATACAAATGTAAAAGCAAAAGAATAAACAATACTGAAGAAGCAAAGTTGTTTTAGTATGCATGTGGGAGAAGTTCCAATCTGTGAGAAAACAGTGTGGCAGCAGTCCACAGAGGTATCAGATAGAAAAGTCCCTATAGTCTCATGTCCTAGCCTGCTTCAGAAACATGAGACAACACAGAATTGCTGTGGGACTCCCAATGTCCCCTATCACTGCACAAGTCCTTTGTACAACTGAGCTTACAATGGTGACTCCATAGAGCAATTAAAGGGTACATTCAAGTGGTTTGCTGAATTTGCCATTAGCGAAACCTGCCAAGTTTGTTTGAGAAGAGATACTTTGGGTAAAATTTTCCACTGAACACCCCTCTGTCATAGAAATTAGTTTTATACACATGTAAAAATTTTCTGGCGGGGTTTTGTAAGACATCTCACGAAATCATACAATAACTGAGGTTGTAAGAGATCTCTGGAGATCATCCACCCAAACATAACAATTCAAACAGGGCTAACTTTGTCATTAAACCACATTGCTTGAGACCTTGCTCAGAAATTGAATGTTCTGGATCTCAATAAAATTAATATCTACCATCTTTATGAATAATTTAGGATGTGAAGAGTCCATATTTTTCAGATAGTTCAGTGGATGTAAAGCAAGAAGGTAATCTTGCAACAATGAATTTTACAACCTACTTATTTGATAACTTGACTGTCCACTCCCACATGGCTAGCTGAACAATTATCTTGGAAGAATATGCTGAAGAAATTCATTATACCTCTGCCTTTGGTCTCTTTTTTAAGAGCTCTCTTTCATGCACTCCCTTTTGACTGAAGACAGAAGGGAACAATAACGCAAAACTACTGCCCTGGTCACCATAATTAGTTGTGTCACTGAGGCGACGAACTCGAGGAGCAGGAATATCTGAACGAATAGTTGGAATACCACACATTGGATAACCTGTGGAAATCAAACAGGAGGCAGCATGAAAAGCCTGTATGTAAAGACAGTGCCAGGGAGAACAAAACATTTTGTTTGAAATAAAGAGAAATGTAATGCTACTTCTCACATAGGTTCAATAACAAGTTATATATTTTCTTCCTCATATCTTTTTTTGCATTTTTAGAAATCTTGGCTTCAGCTACATCATGAACCATAAAAACTGGGAATCTTGCAGTAATATTCTATTACTTAGCTAATATTTTCAGCTGAAAGTATTTTAGGTGCTCCCAAGAAGATATGGTTCTCCTAAAATTACTAGCATAACTTCTCAAAGGCATCTAGATTAACTTTCATGTCTTGAATGGATTACTCATTCCAACTTGCAAGCCACAAACATAGTTTAGATAAATTAATTCATTATTGTAGATTAGTAGAACCTACAGCAATACTTTTTAACTTTGTTCCTGATTTTATCTTAAATAATGCCCAGAAGTGAGAAGCACAGTCCACTGTACTTACAGGACATTGGGAGACCACCTACTACAGCATTATACTGAGAAGATGTTGTTTGATAACTTGCAAACACACGGTCTGTTGCCTTTGTAAGTGGTTTTGGTGTCTTTTCGGAGCTTTCCGGTTCTTTCAACGTGAGATCGTCCTGCTTTGGCAGTGGCTCATCTTTTCTCTGTGTGTCTTCAGGAACAAGACAGGCACCTAATTTTTTCCCTACAAACAGAAGTTATTGGTATGGCCAGGAAACACTATCAACACCTTAGAGTGTAACACAAGACTAAGAGGTAAAAAGCAGTGCTTGAAGAACTATAAAGTAGGTCACATAATTCATCTGCAATTCTGATAATGACTCTAAGAGATGTTTTACTTTCTCCTGTTCTATAGGATTAAGGAAACTTCCTAGTGACAATCTCAATATGCAACAAAGAACTCCAGGGTTCTGAAATGTATCTGTACCTGAGGCTCTGCTGGTAGTAAGCAAGGTAAATGCACCCTCTAAATCCTACCCTTCTAAAGGAGCACCTATTTTACAACATAATGTCCCTTCAACAGCTCTTCTAAGAACAAGATGATCCCCACAAGTTCCCAGTATTAAGGCATCTACCTTTTGTAATTATTTTTTCTTCAAACTCTTTAACAGACGTTTTGTCTTTCCAGTTCATAAAGTTTGCAAACTCCAGATAGTTAATCAGACCATCTTTATCCAAATCACAACAGTCAAATAAGGAATCCAGGAGCTCATCATCTAGATCCAGATTAAGCTGAAAACAGGACTTTCGTAAGTTGTCCTTGTCTATCATTCCATCACCATTCTGTTATAAATAAAATAAAACAGTTGTTATATTCTATGATTCTGTAACAGCCATTTTAAAATGACTCTGCCAAAAGAAACACATACATGTGTTTATACAGATGCCTATACACAAATAGCACCAGACACACCATTTCAAGAAGAGCAACATTGCTGAGTACAAAAATAAACTCTAAGTAATTTAGAAATTAGAAATCTGAATATAAAAGCGTCAAAAAGTAATTTTCAACTTAAATAATAAAGTGATTTCAGAGTAAAAGTGTAACAGTATTGTGACAAGGTAACAATCTAATCATAAATGTGGAAAAGCCAAGATGTCTGAAAGTAAGACATCAATCATTCCAACCATTCTATATGCATTACAATTAATGTTACATTTGAAATGTCAATTACAAATTTTCTTTCCAGAGAGAAAAATAAAAAATCTGAAATTCTGATGCCTGGAAACTCAGTGAAAAGGTACAACTTGGTAAAAAATATGAACATAATCCCTTCAAACTGCTTTCCCTTTAAGAATAAATGCCAAATTTTGAAATGCAAAAATACCTAAGGTTACTCCTGCTCACATGTCCCTTGCTTGCCTTAGCATGGATATTTCAAATAGTATTGTGAAATGCTCCAAATACTATTGTGTTTAATTCAATACCATCTCACAGAAGATTAAACACAAAATAACTACGAAGTTAACTTGATTTTATATTCTTCACCTATATTTACCTTGCTCTACTTATGTTTCTTCATGTCAGTATCCCCACAGCACAGGAGCACTAATGTCATGTATTCCTTTACATTTACAGTTTTACAGAGGGCTAACCTTATCATAATGTCTGAATGCTTCAAGTAACACATCAAAATTCTCATAGTTAGCTTTCTTCAAACTTTGCCGAACTGCAGTCAAGACAGCTTTTTCTCTGTCCTTACCACGGAGGAACTCACATGGAACACGGGTATGAAAAAGATCATAAACTATAAAACGAACAGGTGCTCAATTAGTTCTGCATATACAGAAAACAGACATTAAAAAAAATAAAAAAAAAATGCCTGCATTCTTAAGGAAAAGGAGAATTTAAGTTTCAAGGGGCTGATTGTCAGCGCAGCTGAACATCCGATACAGCCATTTCATTACAACATCAACGGTCTGTATAATGATTTCTCTATTCACAGTTAATGTCAAAAATTTTGAAACATCATAATGTAGATTCAAAAATCTATCCACTGCTTCCAAAAGCTTCTGATGGCAGGAGTTATTCAATGTCCAGATAATTAAGAAAAAAAAGAACATATTAATTTACCACTTTCAGTCTATCACGTTCCAGATTCTTAAAAGACGCAATGTAAAATTTCAGATAATTATGTATCAGTGGTTTCTACAAAGACAATGTACTGGTTTTATATTACTGTTCCAATTTTCTGTGTATCCTAACTTTCTTAGTATTTTTAAACAATTTGGCAGACAGAGCTACAATCTTTGTCCAAATCCCCAGGACACTGAGGTCGCTCTCTAGAGTGCAAGTTCAGAGTTCAGTAACAAACATGAGTAGCTCACCTAATCCCCAGAATTCTAACAGCAGTGTACGTGCATTATTTTCTATTTGTTAATAATGAATTCTTTTATTCAGTTCCTTCTGCTCTTACAGGACAATCATACCTGCACATTTAAAATACTTAACTTTAGTGCACTACATAGTAACACATGCATAAAAGCTTATGCACTCTTTGAACAAGCTTTATCTGGCATTGACTAATTTAATAATTTTAATAATTTTCAACCACTTACATTTTTTGCTAATTATTGCCTGTATTCCCTAGTTACTAAACATAATGTTGAAACAACATCAATCCCAACACTATTTGAGTTGACTAGCTTTCAAAATTTTGTCATAATGAAAATTCATAGTTTTTTTTTATTTTTACTCTGCTTTCTGTCTCCCTGGAACCTTCAGAAACTTATTATTCTTATTTATTGCTTATTATTTTTATTCTTTTTAGAGAAGTGTTGGAAAAATCATTGAGAGGGAAGACACATAATTAATTTAAATAGTAATTTTAATTTGTCACAATTTTCTGCCATTTCCCATTTTGTTACATTCACACACAAAGGCTTCAAAAAAATAAAAAAGCACGTCAACATGGTAATTCAGAAACTTAAGTTCTTAATTTCTGACTTTTTTCCCCAGCAGCAGCCTCAATTCTCAAATTTTCCCTCCAAAAATTTACTGTCAATAAATTTTTGTACCTTCCCTCTACGATAGATAGGAAAACTACATACTACACAACCAACAGCAATTACTTCAGTATAGTTTCATCAGCAAGATAAGATTTTATTCTGTCCCTGAACTTACTATCTTCATCTGAAGAGTTTACCAATCCAAATGTATGGTCTGGGGGAACATTCATAGTTTCTGCCATCCTGTCAATAAAGATATTTCTTCATTAATTGTCAAACAGTTTACTAACAGCCAAAATGAAACCTCAGCTACCATTAAAAAAGAAACTATAATTTGTTAAATAATTAGGGATGATATGCATAAATACATGTGATACACCTGAAGTTTGTTTATCAGTATTTGGTTTCAAAGTTACCATTCCAGAAAAGCATCCCTTTATAAACCTGATTAGAACATCAGCTGTTTGTAACATACCACAACCAAATGTAAACATCAACCTTTTGGACACTTGTGCTCATTAAAAGCAAAGACATTCCAGGCTATTTTTTTTCCCTAAGACTGACAGAAATCTGCGAGAAAAGTCCTTATAATATAGGCAAATAATACAAATGTTTAGGACAAGATCTCTGACTGAAATGCCTCTGAATAAACTAATTTTGGCTAAAGCGGAAAAACTGCATCACCTCTCTGCTTTTCCACATACAACTTTGTGTCTACCAAAACAAGCAACCAAGTCAAATACAGCTGGAAAACTTGGTTCACTATTACTTACCAGAAACTGAAGATGCTGTTAGTGGCATTAAAGAACTGCTTGTTTATTTTTTAATTTGAAAAAGATGCAATGTTCATTTTATGTTTAATAATTAAATAATTAAAACTGACACATTAATCAAAAATCTCCATCAAAATTGAAAAGATAATCAGTGCTTTGTTCTAAGCACAAAACTAACACAAAAACCCACACTGAGATGGAAGCACTGTAATCTAAAAACCATTATGTTTATTTTTCTTTTATCATTTTCATATCACACATAGCATGTGGATAGTGTAAAATTCACTAAATAAGGTTAGGTTAGCTGTATCTGTCCTGTAATATTACTGCTGCATTTCAGCGTGCAGTGTAACCCATCCCTGACTGACTACGCTGCCTCATATTGCTCATGCTCCAGGTCTATCTTGTTTGGGACACAATAAAGCAGAGAGAAGAAACTTACTCATATTTGTGTTCATTCCTTACATGTACTTATGAGCACAGTTCTCCAGATTAATTTAAGCCTGGGATCTTGAGTTTAAAATTAAATTTTGCTGCCAAAGTCAACGTTCTTTGTGAGCCTACATACAGTTTTGCAGAAATCTAGAGAATGCAGCCTTTGTATACACTCAGAAGCCCTAGATTTGTAGCACGCCTGCATCCTGACCACATTGTACCTTAGGACTTCTATGGCACTTCATAAACACTGTTCTGTAAATTACAAAGCTGTTCCAAATTGCCCCAGCTTTATGAAGCATTTTAATGATTCAACTGAGATTGGTACGTGCTGCTAGATAATAACACAATTTAGTTCCACATCCTTTTCCAAGGAAGTAATGAAGTGAGATTACAGATGATGTAACAAAGATGACCAGGAATGGTGTTGGAGTAAGCAAAATGGTCAAATCCCAGAACACTAGGTGAGACATTTCAGTTCTCTCATACCTTTCTAACTGCAAAAGACCTTAGGAGGTAAGGGGAGGGGGGCAGGGAAGGAAAAGTCTTACAGTGTACTTGTAATTTGCTTAGTATAAATTTGATAGATTCAGATGACCACTTAAACAGTAAGACTTAACTTCACCACATAGATACAGTACAGACCTCATTAGTAACTTGCGTACTTAGCCTGATTAAGGCAAGTAGCACACAGTTATAATTTTTCCCCAAAACAAAAAAAAAAGATACTGGAGAAGTGGCAATGGTGAGTGAATTTTGTTCTTGGAAGGTATCTTTGCTTACTTACGGATCCAGGACTTTTCCAATCTGAGGCTGAAACTTTTCCTTGAAATCATCACTTCGTTTTGATACAACATTAGCTGCTCTCTTCCTGCAAATTATGAAAATAATGCCTATACATATGTTTATAAATATTCAGTATTTTTTCCAGTATTTTAAAATATTATTATATGTTAAAAGGAAACAGCAACTCCTCTGCAAGACAAACACAAACTTAGTAATTGAAAAATCTTCCTATTTAAAATCAAAGGCTTTCATGTGCTGCTTAAGACAAATCAAGTGCTGTAATACTATGGTAGAAGTGGTTTGGATAAACAGTTCTGAAAAATCACACCTTGCATTTTCTGTTGAGTTCAATACAGCTAAGTATGTGATGGTGAGACGTACAATTCAAATATGAAGACTCTTCTTGAGAATTCACACCACTAATTAACTAGTTAACTCACTGCAACTTACGACTGCAGATCAACGACCCAATTTAAGGTCTTGGCTGTAATTCGCCCATCTTCGAAGTGAGGAGTTTCCATCCCATATATAAAAGACTTGTTGAAGTGTGAATTATACTTCCTATTGACTGTTTCTCCTGCAGAAAAAGTAAGCATTTCAACCTGTATAAACACCTCAGCAAGAAAAATGTACCAGATATCTTCAAGACAAAACAATGCAGAAACAAAAGCAAATAACTAACAAATCTGTTCAATTAAAGATAATTTATGTTTATTGAGTAGTTAGGCATAATCTCATTGTCCAAAGTGAAGAGAAGATGGAAGGCAAAATATAAAGCAAAAAGTGCTTCAGTGGTAAATAGTTGGATGTTCTTTCATGTCCGATTAAAGACAAGTAGACTAAATGAAACCAGGTAGCTGCCTAAGTGGTGAGGGTCATACAAACAAATCACTTTATAATGCCTGTACCTGAGCAGAGATGTGTACTGTTTGATTTACTATTTGTCTTTAAACAATGCCAAAAGGGAAAAAATGTTTTTGAGGTGCCACACTCTCAGATATACTCTTGTTACGTCTTCTTGTCACAGAAAAAACTGTCATTCTGTTTCTTCAAGGTCTTTTCAATCATTTTTTGAAAAGAATGGCAATTGGAACTTTTAAAAATATTATACACTGAATGTTTTCTAATAAGGGCTTCATCTGGCTGTATGGCAGCATAGAATTTTTATGTTATTGCTGGGGCACATAGTTGACTTTTTTTTTCTGTCTGTTTCTGACTTGGCCTCTCCATGATCTCGTGGATGGAAGTTACAAAGGAGACAGAAACAGAAAATGAATAAATCAACAAAAACACCCAAGAAAGGCAGGGAAGAGGGGAAATAAAATTACAAGTTTGGCCAATTTATGCCAATACTACTCGTAGTAGAATTTCTCAATGATACAATGGTACTATAATTTCACCTCTATAACTGTCTCCACATAAAATTTACATTATTACAACTGAAATATCTGTATTACAGTTCCTTACATGTTGGGCATGCACCTACAAAACTCTGGCTACTAGCACAATAAGCAACTTTATTACAGTAGTAAACTTAGAGAACAGCAATTTAAGTCTTTCAGCCTAAGTGGAAATGATGGAACTGAGAAAAACAGAAGTGGCTGCAAAAGTAATACATGTACAGTGTTTTTGAGTGCTATTTGTCTCTCTGTTCCTGTGTAGAACTGTGAAATAAAGGATAACCGTCCTTGGGCAGACCATGTCACACGAGTACAGCCCCCAGAGGCTGAAGCAGTGCAAGCACAGCTCACTGGAAGGGCAGAGACAGAGGCTGTGAGACAGCCTCACAGGCAGGATGCTGCAGGATGCATTCGAGAGCGCCACTCAGCAGCCTGGAATTCTTTGAAACCAGAGCTTGATGCTGAGCTCCTCATCAGAAAGTCTGGTTGCTCTGAAATTCTGTTTGGATTGACAAAAGAGAGGAACCAGAGGTGAAAGCACTGGAATGGGCTGGGCTCATAGTCTGTGTCTTTAAGGCCAAGATTGCTTTCAGTGGCATAGACAATGCCAAACTCATTAAGCCACCAGAGCATCTATCAGTTTCTAGTTACTTGGAAATATTCTGCTTTTTAAACAGCACCCAAAAGAAATCAGGCTTCCAATTCCTTCATTAAGTTCTTACACCACTTAAAACACCCACCATGAAGTGATCCACAGTTCTAGAAACAGATCATGTTCTCTCAGATGCATTTTTTTTTCACATATTACCTTTAAAAATAATTTGTATTGTATTAATACGGTGGTAAAATTTACAGTTTACATCTCAAAAAACAGTATACAGTATGTGTTGAACACACAAAGAGGAGCTTTTTATGGGGTTTCTTATTAGCCTCTGAACTTACCCACATAATAATCCTCATGTGACACAACATACAAATCATGTCCTTCTCTGGCTTCTTTATCCACATCCTCAAAGGTTTTTGGTGGATTTATAAGCAGTCCAGCCGGTATATCTGAAAAGAAACTAATGTATGGTTGGGGGAAGCAAGGGCGGGGGGATAGGTGTTTTGTTTGTTTGGTTATTAATTTTAAACAGTGTCTTGTTAGAAAAACTGTTAATACTGTGGAAGAATGATACTTCTTACCACATTTCTAGGCAATCTATAGTTAATCTACAGTTAATCTAACAACATAGTGACATGGGACTAGGGGGGAAAAATCACAGAAACTGAGATGAATATAACTTTTGCAAGAGAGATACATGGGCAAAATGTATGTGATTTCCTCCAGCCTAAGATGCACAGGTCAAGGAAGTTCCTTTCATTAGACCTATTAGAATTGTTGGGAAAAGGAAGGTAAGTTGACAGCTACGTAAACAGCTCTCCAGTGGTATCTAAAAATACAGATCAGGAACAGAGCCAAAAGCCCTACCACTTACCGTGTCCTTGGTTGCTTGTTTCTTCATTATAACTGAAAAATACATTTTTAGGTCTTTCAATAACTTTTATAACAATTTTTCTGTTAAAATGGAATTTGCTGGAAGCATAGAGCATGTGCTAGGTACTAAATTACAGATTATCTTGTATTTACAAGATATGTTTTAATGGTATTTTCCTACCTTTGATGGTTTTTATTCCAAATGTAGTATTAATTATATCCAAGCCCTCAGGAAGCATAGAAGATTGATCATGTGTTCTACCCAAACGCTGTTCGCGATGACTATAGTAGATTGCTTCTTTCATGTCTTGTATCTTTTCTTGAAAGTTAGTTTTAGGAATTGAACTTATCAGTGATCCTACCTAAAGACATCACAAACAATGCAAGAGGCAGGAAAACCAGCCAAATTACATCATTCACACATTGACTACTGACACAGATATACAAGAACAAAAGCTTGCTCATAAGTGTCCTCATGAGATTTTACAAGGTTACACTGATAAAATTTTATCCACCAAATTGCAAAGCAAAACTGTACCTTGAGAGAAGGCCACTAATAATCACTGCTATGCTTGATGCCTTAAAACGTAGGATTATATAGATTTTAAGTATAAGCCTTTTAGCACTTTTAGTAGCACTCTTTAGCTGTATTGGATTGTATTAGATTACTGAAATATTGTTTCATGTTCTTCATCAAGAATTCTGATGGCCAAAGACTGTAGCAAGATAAAGAAGATTTTATCTGAATAAAATATTCTCAGAATAAGACACAACACACACAAGATTCTCTTGATCTAAGGGCGTCTAAACTATGAGAAAAGGCCCAGAATCTTTGAAAATGTTCCAAGCAGGACACAAGCGTTGATGAAGACTTTTGTGGAAGATACGGGGTCTTTGCGACCCTCAACTCAAATCTGGGAGGTGTGCCTGTGAGAGGTTCTGAGGACAGAAAATTTTCAGGCTGCGTGTAACGCCATGAGGTAATAGATATTATAATTAGATGATACTACAAGTTTGTAAAACCTGTGTGTGTGGGTGTGCATATACCATCTTTGTGCACCTAAGACATCTATTAAAGAGCTGGTTTTTACCTTTCAATACCAACATTGTCCAGAGGATTCTTTCTTCAATTTAAGGCAACACGCTAAATCTCTAGCTACATAAAATATTTAGTTTGAGACAGAACAATTTTTTTATGCTAGTTTTTCCACGTAATTTATGCATTTTCTGACTGAAACCTTTCTTTTCTTAGCACATATTAGAAACCACAGTCAAATATTATATGACCAAATATGACCAAAACTTAAGTGATTTTTCAGACTATCCATCAAAGTAAGGGGGATTCTAGAGAAGGGTTATTATTAGACTCTCACTGAATGTTATATAAAGAAATACTGAAAAAAGTAGTAGCAAATACAATTGATTCAAACACACACTTAGCAAACTCCTTCCCCAGTTAATACGTAATTAATAATGCAAAGTCTTCAACAGACAGTACATGTTAAACAAATCAATTATGAACATAAACATAACTTGTGAGGAGCAACAGCAAAACCTGGTTGTCTTTCATTTTGGATATGCCTAATACATGTCCTACTCAACATCCTCTAATATCAGGCCTTAATTACTTCATAAAAGTGCATTTTTACTAACACAACTGTTATTTTTAGAAATATGAACACTATGTGATAAAATCACCAATGATCTCTTCAGTTGTTTGATCACAGATTACAAAAATAATCTCTGAACGAAATATACAAAACAGTTGACATGCCCAAACCATCACTTTTTAGCTAACAAAATCAGTTTCAACCCAAAGGTAAGAAAGAATACATAATAATTACACCAAACTACAAGCATGTTCTCAGCAGTTTTCTTGCTAAGCGCTCAACTGTTTTTATCTCTGTAATCCGTTAGAAGCAAGCAGCAAAATTCGTAGATAGAAGACTGTTCATTAACTTAAATCTTGAAATGAATAATTCAATAGGCACTACAAAAATTAAGTCCCTGATAAAAGTGACTGAACTTCAAGTGTTTTCCAATTTCAATCATGCTAAATCAATCATATCATTTGACCTCAGAATTCACGTAATTCACAACATCTGTGAAATAGTACACTATAAATCACTCAGATATGTACCTTTATTCCTGACTATGAAGAAATAAGCTACACTTATTAAGAACACTCTTAAGTGGCTCATTCTTAAACAAGAGAGTCACAATCTTACACCCAATGAGGAACGTGACTTTATGCCGTGAGTCAAGTGAGTTGCAATGTCGGGATCATCTGCTCTGCCGTAGAATATTACTTTAGCACCAGGAGCTGGATCTGTTGTATTTCGAAACTTTCGCACAGTAGTTGGAGTAATGGGCTATACATAAGGCAAAACAAAGACAATTTTGCAGCAGGTGTTCACAAAACATTAATGAAAAGAAAATGCACTTGCAGACATTTCGGTGTGATTACACAGAGGTAAGAGAAAAATACAAGGATGCTTTAGGGCTATAACACATGCATATGCTGCTGCATATGTGAGCCTAAGGTCAACATAACCCAGCCTAAATTTTATCAAACCCGCATTGCTAAGTTTCAACCCTTCCCATCTTTAATTTGGGTAACAGCTACTTCATGTGTTCTTTATGAAACATAGATATTACACTTACCAACTTTAGAAACCTTCAACCCCATTCACAACAATTCCACCACCAATGAAACAACTTTGGAAATAATTTAAACCACAGTCTGGGGTTTTTTTTAATTATCATTTCAAGGGAGAACTGTATTTTATGGGATCTGTTTGTGTCTCAGCACCCTCTGACTCTTCAAGGGCACCCTTGTAAAGAAGGACCTTCATCAGAAATCATAATAATTACCAATTCTATTCAGTTCCGACTAAGCACACATGGTGACTTTTGTAAAACAGGTAGAGTGAAAAAGACCTGCCAGAATTTTTTTCAATCCTGTCAGCTATTCTTCATGATCCCACATGACAAAACCTACCTAACATTGAAAACAAATAGTAATTGTTTCTAGACGTAGAAAAACATCAACAAGGCTTCACTGGTTTGTGGTTTTTTGGGGTTTTATTTTGTTTGTTTGTTTGTTTTTAACAATTTCTTTTTTCTGGGCTTGTCTCAGCACACTCGCTAATGCGAAACCATTACAAAAGTTTCACAAGGAGCGTTTGCAAAAACGACTCACCCTGGGCAAGACATCGATGAGGCAACCCGCGACCGTGTCACAAGCGGGAAGCAGCTCTTCAGCCTAAAACAATGCAATCGGGAAAAAAAGGCATAACCAAACACACTGCAATAATACACGCTACTAGTCAAATTGGGATCTGACCCGATACACGGGAGGTTGTCTGATTGCCCCAGTTTTTGAGAAGAGGAGGTGGGGAAAGGAGCAATTTTGGGGGGGGG
>VWZG01000863.1:211597-229249 GCA_013396735.1 Grallaria varia
CCCTCACAGCGCTCCGCCATCGCCCTCGGCACCCACCGTGTTGCCCCTCACAGCGCTCCGCCATCGCCCTCGGCACCCACCGTGCTGCCCTCACAGCGCTCCGCCATCGCCCTCGGCACCCACCGTGTTGCCCCTCACAGCGCTCCGCCATCGCCCTCGGCACCCACCGTGTTGCCCCTCACAGCGCTCCGCCATCGCCCTCGGCACCCACCGTGCTGCCCTCACAGCGCTCCGCCATCGCCCTCTGCACCCACGACTGCCCAGCATCTCCCACCGCTCGGAGAAAGTCAGGAAATAAATTACACTGGGGCTGTTTTGTCGCTGTCATGATCCAAGAGAACAATCAAGGCCCAGCCACAGAGGTAGCACCTTTCTTAGGCCAGTTATTAAGTCCTTGAAAATCTACCAGCTTTGAGACAGACGGGCTGGGTCTTCTTCGGGTTGAAATGAGGTCTCACATGGTCAAAAGTCTGATCAAGCTTTAAATCTTATCATTGTGATAAAAAGTACAGCCCCTTTCGCAAATGTTGTCAGGTGTATAAACATACTAGTAAAATACTGTATGCTGAGACTGTTCCTCTAGAGGAAACTGCAGCTGCCATCCACACGCCACCACGGGGTGAGTGACAGCATCACCTGTGTGCCAGGACGCCTCAGCGCTCCTGCTGTTGGTCCTACATGAGTCAACACCTCGTATGTCTAACCACTGTATTTGCCTTTTAGAAACTGATGTGATGTGAACGAGTTCAGAAAAGCAGTGTAAGACAGAACAAGCTTCACCGCTGTTTAACAGACCCTCCACTCTCATAGACTTTTATTCTCAGATGACATTTAGCGAACTCTCCCCTTCTTCCCAGTGAAACATCGACATTTAATCACATCCTGCCCCATTCTCTGTAGTCCTATGACAGCAAGACCAATTTTATATAAACATACAGGCATTCATCATAACTAATCAACAAACATTACCAGCTGTTATCGTTTTAGTCTCTTCTCTAACATTTGTTTGATAAGGATTTTAAATGAAGGATGCTAAATTAAAACTGAATTCTCAGGACCCCTTCCTGCAAAAGGAAGATGAGAGGCTCAGGCAGTGATGGCTCTCTGACGACCAGCTCCCTGGGCAGTAGAGGTGCCTGACAACGTGCTCTGGGTGTCAAAGCCATTGACAGTGCACATCAGTGCTATGACCAGCTAACTTCCAGCACATGTGAATAGAGCTTGGTCTTCTCCTGCAAGAAGCCTTGTGTGAGTACCAGCCATGATCTAGGTGTGCCCATGCTGGCGCCCTTTTCCAAAAGTAGGTGTGTTTCTGCTGTAGGTATGGCTGTACCACACCCCTAATACAGAACATCCATGACCAATTAGGAACTAAAGAAGCTCTTAAATTCTTAAGGTATTCAGTTCATTTCCTATTTAAATCATATTTGTTGATACTTAAGAGTGCTCCTGCAAAACAGTTGGTAGCTTATTAAATAAATGATTGTTTATGCCTTGCCTTGTGGTCCATTCATCTGTAAGGTCGAATTTCTATCTAGTAAATGCTAAACAGTGATTTGAACTGCAGGTGTTAGAAATCTGGGAGGAATTCGATCTCATTAGGAGAAGTAACTGGGTAAGGATAAATTTTTCAGAAGAAGAGGGAACTATTTATATAGAGGAAGAGCAAAAATTAGACGGCACTAATAGGGCACAAGAATCTGGGACTTATCATCCTTATTTGTTGCATTTCTAGATGGCTCCACCTGCACTCAAGGTATTACCATTTTTGTACATTCTGTACATTGCTGATTTATTTCTACATTGTTTTTTCCCCAGTAGGTGGCCACATTTGCTAATTGAAAGAATCCACTCAGCTCAGATGGAGTGTGTTGTGTCAAAGGAAATAAAACAGGACCTGGCCATGTACAGAGAATGCCTATTGCTGAAACAAGTAGAGCAGAAGTCCTCGGCCTTCTCTTTTTGCCTCTCTGTGGTTTTCTTTTCAGCAGTTTCATTTTGAAACCTATTAACAATATACATTCTTTCCTATAATTCTTATAATTTTAGGAATCATTGTCATATTAATTCTTTCTGATACTGAACGTTATTTCATCAACAGGAAAAATATTTGTAGGGTGGATAAGATCTGTAAATTTTAAAGATAAGCTGATGAATTAACAAAAACCAATTGAACTCAATTTAAAAAAAAATTTAAAAATAGCAAAACTCTTTACTTCAGCATGAATTTGTCATCTCCTATGTTAAAAAGGTAGGAAATCTCTTTGGAAAAAGTTGAACAGGATTTTCCATTCCACAGCAGCAGTTTTTTCCTCAACAGTAGCTTGACATTTCACTATTTACTGATATCCAATTCCCAAAATCTAGTGCCTATTTCTGTCTCGTTTAGGCTAAAACTGAGGAATGGAAACTGCCTAAACCCCTGCATTTTACTTTCTTTATGAAGCACAAACACCCCATGTTCTGCAACACACTTCTCACTCTGACTATGGCTGGCAGAGATGGGAGTCAAAGCACTCACTTTGTACACTCTGTAAGGTCTCTGAAGGTCAGAGAACTCCATGTAAAACACTGCAAATGTTATGAAACACCTGAAGACATCAGCCATGCTGATGCACTTTGCAGTTATTATTGCTTGGTTACTTTCATGGTTTTTATTCAACTCCTTTACAGATAGAAAAATACTCCTTTCTATCTGCTGCACACATTTTATATGATATGATGAAGCCAATGTAGGTACAGAATCCATATATAAAAGCAGCGATGGAACACAGAAAAAAAAAAAAAGGATATTCTAGCAGATGGACGCATGAAAAAAAAACCTGGGAAGTTCAAACACACTAAAGAGATTCTGCACATCCTCTAAACTCAACTTTCATTTATTATTACACATCTAGCATTGGATTTAAACACAAAAAGGCTGAGCAGAGAACTCTGCAGAGAAATTCTAAAATAGGTGGAAATCCATCTGGTGAAACCATGACCCACTAACATAAATTCATTAATATCATTCAGCACAGTTTCACTTTTGGTATTTGACATATGACCCAGGATGAAATAAAATATGATCACTGTAGGGCTATCCATGTGATTTCAGAGTTTTCTTTAAACATCTGTTTGTCCATACTACCACAGTAGAAGCTCTTCACCACCAGCATTCACAGAGATTTGTCAAGCCCAAAATACAGTAATGGGAACTCAGTCATTTGACTACTGCCACACCAGCTCTTGCCTCTATTTCACACATTCACTGTGCATCTTTGCTGTTTGCTGACCTTCTATGTAAGTGTCAACTACTGTGAACAACTTGTGAGCTTCACAAAGCAAGAGAGACATACTGTAACTGTTATAACTGTTGTGGTCAGGGAGTTAGATACCAGTAAGAACCTCCTGCATGTAACACAGGCTTCCTAACAGTGCATCAGTATTGTAGCTGTGCTGTTGTAGGATCCGAGTTTCAGAGTGCATCCATCACATAATCCAAAACATGGACTGCCTATATACCTAATAGACAGACCAAAAGCATTTGAAATTTCTATTCATGCTAGCAGTTTCAGCAAAATGCCCTACTGCAGCACTTCTGAAGTCTGCTCAAAGCATTTTGAAGAGAATTATCTAATCTCATGTGAAAGTAATACATTATCCCTTTGGCCCCTTTTGTTAGTGCAGCTCTATCACATGAATAGAATTCCTTCATCAAAAATTCCACTCAGCCTTGAACTTCAGATACATCTGATATATAGATTATTCCCACTCTATAAAATTAGAAGTGTAGAATATGATCCCTACATATGGATTGTTGTGGTTCTTGTTTTCTGAACATGGCTGCATTATGTTTTGTATTTTCTCTCATTCTTGTGCGAAGTGAGTGTGTGGTTTCATGTTGCACCTAACTAAAGCTTACTGCCAAACAGGTGGTTCTTGGCCAGTTGTCTTCTCTGAACTCATACTCCTTTACTCTCATCTGCACTGGATACAGAGTGCCTGCAGCCACAGCAGAGCTGGTTCAGTCTGCTGTTTTCAGAGTATAAGACTGTCTTTCAGTGAGTAATTTTTGCATGACATCCTTGGTTAATCCAACTCATTCTGCAGCTGTACAATATTACAACTTTAGAGGTTTTAGCTTGCAGTCGGAAACAGAAATGGATTTGGATCATATCTTCCATCAGTGCTTCTTCATTTGAGAATATTACATGAAACATCAAATGTCATGCATGACATGAGCATTTAAGCTCTGAATTGAATTTAGTTCAAGTCATTCTAAAGATTCAGTGTAATATATTTTTTTTTTTTTTAATCTGAAATTGTTCATGTGTGTACTATGTCTGGGATGGAGTTAATTTTCTTCGTAGCAACCTGAATAGTGATTTGTTTTGGATTTGTGACTACAGTGCTTGCACAGGGTCAGGACTTCCTCTTTTTGCCCACTTTGTCACCAACCCCACCAAGGGAGGTATGCTGGTTACAGTCAAGCAACTTGGGAGTGGAATACAGCCAGGACAGCCAACCCAAACTGATCAAAGGGATGTTCCACATCACACAGCATCATGCTCAGCAATAAAAACTGGAGGTAGATGTCTTCCAAGCTGACTGCTGCTTGGAGACTGGTTGGACTTTGCTCTGTTTATAGGAGGTAGTCAGTGATTACCTTTGTACTTCCTTTTCCCTTCCTCTTTCCTTCATCTATTAAACCATCTTTTATCTTGACCCAAAACACTTTGGCATGACTGTTCTGTTTCCTGTACAGCCCACTTACAGTCTGCGACCTGCTGATCCTCCTCCTGTCTCACAAGGTCATGCTTCATGCTATGATGCAATCAAGACATTGTTTATATCCACCTACGAAAGCAGCTAAGCCTTTTCTATGTTAGCAACCTGTCCCCTCAAGTTTTTAGCACTCTGCCAATAATGAGTCAGCCTCTAAGGCTTTATCAGTGGGTGTTCGATGTTTCAAAAAGTTAGGTAAATTCCCGATTGCAATTCAGATTTTCCTATGTAGTTCCTCCTTTCAACTCGGTCGACTAATAGCTTTGGAAAACGGTTCTTTCAGAGAACTAAACCAGGACTTTTCTGTCTGTGTCGTATCCAGCTCCCATTGCATGGGACAGCTCAGTGGCCTTCTGAGGCAGCACTGCCCCTTGCAGTTCCTAGAGGATTTGCATGGAATCATGGAATGGTGTGGGTTGGAAGATCATCCTGTTCCAACACCCGTGAAATGCGCATGAACACTTTTCACCAGACCAGGCTGCTGAGAGCCCCATCCAGCCTGGCCTTTAACACTTTCAGGGACGGGGTATCCACAGCTTCTCTGGCCAACCTGTTCCAGCGCCTCCCACCCTCACAGTAAATGGAAGATGGAAACCGGTGGGAAGATGCTCGGGTCGCTGGCAGAGACTCTTCCCCCGGGCGCTGGGGAGAAGCAGGAGACACGGAACACGTCGAGGACGAGGGAAGGCGGCGGGGAGCGGCGGAGCGGAAACAAAAGAAAGAAGGAAAAGGTGGGAAAGAAAGGGCCCCACGTGACCGCGCCGGTGAACCGGAAGGGCACGGCGCGTGCGGGCCGTGACGTGGCGGCGGCGGCGGAAGTGCGTGTGCGCGAGAGCGAGCGTGTTTTGGTCGGGGCAGCGGCGACGGCGGAAGTGGCGGCGGGGCTGGCAGAGCTCGGCTGCGCCCCCGCCCCTCGCCCCTCCGAGGAGCCGCNCGGGGCCGCTGCCCGGGCCCTGCGGAGCAGTATCAGTGCGGGCAGGAGAGGCTGCTTTTCCCTCCCGGCTCAAAATGGCGACCCCGGTTTTCCCACTTCCCCTTATTCCTGTGCCTGGAAGGGCGCCGCGGGGGAGGGGAGATGGCGCCGGGGGCTGTAAGGGCTGGGCCCGGGGCAGCGAGGATCGTCGCCGGCGTGCGGGCGCTCCTGCGGGGTGGTCTCGGGTTCCGGGGCCGGCCGTCAGGGCTGTTGCCCTCGAGTTGCTTCTGAGATGTGAAAGGCGGGGTCGGGTGATGCGCCCCTCGCTTTGGCTTTCACTTGCGGCTGGAGAAGGGGCGGTGGATTAGATGGGAAGTAAAAATGCTCCCGATAACGCGTCGCTGTCGGGGGGATCACGACAGGCCTAACGTGCTGATGCGTTCTACATCACGCTGAGTTGGAGCCAGATATAAGGCCAGAGTATGGTGGAGGAACAAACCTACGCCTTTTTACGTTTTAGAGGAGGGCTAAATTGATTAAGAGCTATCAAAATGTCACAAACAACAGGGCCATAAAAGGCTGTTCTCACAGCATTTTTTCTGACTTTTGTTTTTCAGCCTTATGCCTCTTTCAGAGCTTGGGGATGGGAAGGAGAGGCTGAATACCTAATTAGACAGCTGAAGTTTTTTAGCTTCTTCCATGTAATGTTAAGGCCAAGTTAAGTAAAAAATGTGGCATTTATGTGTTTCTCTGGTTTCATAGTGACTTTTCAGAGTTACAGTCAGACTGGATTGCATGTATGTATTATTCTTCCACAAGAAATGTCAGGACAAAGTAGATGCTGGCTGATGTGAGGTGGCTAGAGGCAATGGTATTACAGTCATCGTGGTTGCTTGCATTTCCTGTATGATAAACCAGTTTATCTGAAAGCAATTGGTACCATTCATCATTCAGATGAGCTTATGAGATGGCTATTACCTTTAATGGGAAGGCTATGACTTTTTTGCAGTGACTGTGTTGATTCACTCGTTTAACTTACCGTCTCATTATGTTTCAATGTGAACTGGCTTGCATGTGACAAGCGTTTTGCTAGTTGTCCATATCACTGTCTTGAACCCTGCAGTAAGGTGCCACCCTGGTTCTGCTGGACCTGGAAGGGAAAAACAGAAAACTCGGTTAGTAGGAGTGACTAATAATCAGGCTCTTTATTTACTGCTTTTGAAAATATCTGAAAGATAGTCCAGTATAAAGAAATTTAAAGTAGACAGATAGTGGTTGCACCCTCAGCATTGTATGATGTGTCTGTTACTGAACTGTGAAAAAGTTTATTAGAAATTGATACAACAGTAAGTGTGTTCATGGTAAGAAACACTATTGTTTGCTATGAAATATAAAAGTGGTGGAATGTTCCAATTTTAAATTTAACATGAATTTTTTTGTTGTGGCCTTTGTATTTGATAATGCACTTAATCATATTGTAGGAACAGCGCTCACTGTCTCGATCTCTTCAGTAGCCTTTTGTCACCAGTGTTACTTTGGTATTAGCTGTCTCGTAGTTGAAAATAGGCACTGGTCTGAACACTTCGACTGAATTATGTCGTGAAGTTGTGAATTTGTAGGTATTGGGTAGGGCTGTTGATGTTTTGTACACAGACTCAAACATAGTAAGATTTGTGTGATTAATTAGAATACTAAAGACTCTTTCATAAATAAAGCTCAGACTATCTAGCAGCATACAAATTTCTCTTCTAGTCATGAGAATACCTAGCATCTGGTAAATTAGTTGGTAGGATTAACAGAAGTACTTTGCTAATAATATACTCCAAGCTCTGTGTTCTGACATTTCAGCATGGAGCTGCTGTGACTTGGGGATGTTCAGGAGGAGTGAAAGTTGCTACTTACTAGAGGGACCTGTGTATTTCTAGTGCCCAAAACTACAAAATGGGCCTTATATTAAACTCTGTAAAAGTAAATCCATGTGAAGCCATCCATCTTAGAAACTTTTATAGTATGTTCTTTAGTAGATTTTTTTACATTAGTAGTTGCCTAACTCCCACATGTATCAGTGTAAGAGCTTGGTTCCAGTCAAAACAGTTATGTACTTGCTGTTATGTAGGTGAATGAAAATCTCTTACCAAGATTTTCTTTCCTCACATATTCCAAATGTATTGATCACAGAGTGTGCCTAACATGCAAGATTTTGGGCAGGCAGGGAGGAAAGGCGTGTTAGTGGGCCTTAGAAAATAGGTATTGCAGACAAGCCCTTAAGTAAGTATTTGGAATTATCTTGAAAGTGGTCTGTCAAAAACGACTTGAATTTTCAGTATATGCATAGGATAGTGCATGTAGTATTCCTCTGTGGTTCTCAAGGCTTGCATTTTACTGAGATATTGAGGAACTGGAGAATGAATGTGACTTGAGGCTTGGAGCATGCATGGGGTTGGTAGCCTTGAAATCTACTTCTAAATCCTTCTGAGGCACTATGCTGAGCTCACAGATGTAAAAAGAACAGGCCAAAAACATTCTGTGATGGCTGCATCAAGCTGTAGTACTGCTTCCCTTCAGATTAAGGAAATACTTTCTTGGCTTTTTGTGTATGTACGCTGCTGTGTTGTGAACTTTAACTACAGAGTTTCAATGTCATATGAAACTTCAGAAGATGGTAATTTTCATATACAGTTAGCGAAGGTGTTAGTGACTTCTTTAATATATAAAAATCATCTGGATGTGCTCTATCAGGTTTTCAGTCTTGAATTTATTTTATCCTGAGCTGTTAAAAAGTGGGTGGCATGACTGTAGTAGGTTTTATTATTAATTTATTAGTAATATTGATGTGACTATCAAATGAATGAGGTTTTCAGTATGTTTCTTAGATTTTGCTACAGCTTGACAGCTGGTAATTTTTGTAAGTTATCTGAGTATCTAGAATGATTTGGGGGGAGGGATGCTGTAAGGGTGTATACTTTGAAGTTCTTCTGTAGCTTGGGCATCTATAAAAATTGAATTAAATATTTTTCTTTACAACCTGTTTCAGCTTTGTGTTCTGAAGGAGTTTTGCAAGGAGTAGTAATTGCTGTTTTGTAAGTGACATAAATCTGAATAACTAAGAACTGTAAATGGCCAGTTGAAACAGATAAATATTATGTGAGTTAAATCAGTCTTGCCTTTTTTTCTGTCAGACCTCCTTTTGTCTTTGTATAGGGAACAGCAAGCAAAAAACCAGTCTTAGCAAGTAACCAGTGTAATGGGTTGATTTCTTCAGTGTGTGTCATCTAGGAGTCACTTGCTCCCAAGAGTACTCAGTTGCACAGTCCTTGGATGTCATCCTTTTGTCTTTATGAATGCTGCATTCTAGAACCTAGAAAAACATGGGATATATTAAAGGGTTTTAAATTATTTCATGGTTGTCCGAACACACTAGAATGCTTCTGCAAACAGATGTTTTTTTCATTTTAAACCAGAAATAACTTAATTGTCATTATTAATTTTTCAGAGGAAAAGATAAAGAAATGGCTAACAATATTCTGAACTGCCTATGTTTAGGCTATGCCTTACTTCTTTCTCTATTGTAGTATGGTTAGGAAGAGATTAACTGCTGTCACTGATCCATTTTTATCCAAATCGCTCCACAACTTCTGATGCATATTTCAGCAGCATGAGGGGGGAAGGGTCTTGCCAGAGAACCAACACAGTGACAGTGCCTGAATTGTTGGTTTATGGTGTAAGGATGAAAGGTCTGGTATTTTTAACATTCCTTTATTCCGAAATAGTCTACGAAGATTAGTTTAATGAGTAAGAGTCTGAGTAGGGAACTAATATGGTATTTAATGGTGGTGAGATATGCAGAAGCTTTTTTGCTTCACAGAAACATTCTTTCACTGGGGTACACTTACACATGTTTGTAAGAACATATATCTAAAATGTGATACTAGATTATGTTGTACAACTAAAATTTAAATATATATCTTTTTATTTCAGGATGATGTAGTAGTCAAATAGGACACAAACTCAGGACAGAATACAGAATTGTAATATGCTACCTGAAAGAAGCTGACTTGTTTTGAGAGATACGGGGAAAGGAGCAACATGAGCAAATGGGAGTGTTTTTAAGATTTTAAAAATATTTTTTTAACAATCTGTATTCAAGTTCTTTATACACTGAGAAATAGAATACCTTGCATGTAACTCAGTAAATAATACTAAGATTTTTGTTTTCATTTATTTCATGAAAATTAGTTTCATAAGAGAATATCTTACTGAAGAATGGAGTTCTGCTCAAGCACCTTCCAGGAAAGAAGGTTCTTGGGTTGAGTTTACAAAAGGAAGAGTTAGGAAGGGGAACAAAGGCCTGGTGCCTGAGCTCAGCAAATGGCAAACTGGAATGCACAAGTGCCTGATATATCATAGAATCATAGAGTTGATTGGGTTGGAAAAGAGCTCAGAGATCATCAAGTCCAACCCTTGGTCCAACTTCAGTCAGTTTACTAGATCATGGCACTCAGTGCCACGTCCAATCTCAGTTTAAAAACCTCCAGGGATGGTGAATCTACCCCCTCTCTGGGCAGGCCATTCCAATGCCTGATTACTCTCTCTGTAAAGAATTTTTTTCTAATACCCGACTTAAATTTCCCCAGAGCTTAAGCCCGTGCCCCCTTGTCCTATTGCTGACTGCCTGGGAGAAGAGACCAACCCCATCTGGCTATAACCTCCCTTCAGGTAGTTATAGAGAGTGATGAGGTCACCTCTAAGCCTCATTTTCTCCAGACTAAACACCCCCTGCTCCCTCAGCCTCTCCCCATAGGACTTGTGTTCTAGTCCCCTCACCAGCCTCATTGCTCTTCTCTGGACCTGCTCCAGCATCGCAATATCTTTCTTGAACTGAGGGGCCCAGAACTGAACACAATACTCAAGGTGTGGCCTCACCAACGCAGAGTCCAGGGGAAGGATCACTGCCCTGGTCCTGCTGGCCACACTATTTTTGATACAGGCCAGGATACCATTGGCCTGAGGGGTTTGAAATAGGAAGCTGGGTAAAAACTATTGCTTGGTTGTAGCAAATGTAGTTGCTTTGCCTCAAGGAATAACGAATAAGAAGTCATTTGAAAGTGTTCGTGTTTCCTTATTTTTTTGCAACTAAGTGTTGAAGGCTTTTTCTGCATTAGGAGAATGCACTCTTAACTTGCTTGCATCCTGGATACTGGAAAAGCTGTATCTCCGCAAAGGGTGCACAATTCCAGTAAATAATCAACTAGGCTTTTGGAGTGCCTTTTGTTTCATATCTACTGTTAAGTGTGTGAAAGCATAAATATTAGGCTCAGAAGTGATACCAGCAGAGTCTAAAAGGTTCTCTGTCCGTATGAATAAATACTGGGGATGGGAGTCTTTTGACTAGTTGGAAAGAAGAGGAGGCAAACTAAGGAATACACTCTTCATAGCTATTTTTAACAAAGTTCTTTGTTGTGAATATTGGTCTACTAGGACATGGATTAGTATTGGAAATAGGAATCTATTGTCATATGATAGTTCTCTGGTGCCTTTTACAGAGTGATCTGGAATTCTTACTGGTCAAAAAAATTTGGTTTTCTTCATATGGAAGGCCTTACTGTTGCTTCTCAGTACGATTGTTAATTAGAGGAGATATTGGTAGTTTCTATGTGAAGATCTTCTGTACTTTTCTTTAAGGAAATCACATTTGATAGAAGTGAATTGATTAGCTACACTTGCAAGGAACTTACAGTGGTATTTGAGTTTTCCCAATCTGCTCAAGTTTTTAGCATCTTTTATTGGTGCTGACTCTGGAATATTGGTCAACAGTAGCATAATTATGGAAAAATTACTACTTTTTGTAATTTGGTATTTTACCAATAATTGAAAGTTTGAATCTGTTGTATTATACTTGAATCTTGATATCTTAAGGAATAAGAGATTAAAGTCCTTGCAAGAAGAAGCATAACTGAATTTTAATGTCGTAATCTGAAGCTTTAATTGGAAGACTAGGTATTGAAGAAGATAATTGGTTCATTTGTCAATAAATTCTTGATATAGTTGACAACTCAGCAGCAATGGTAGCTGTACTCTGGACTATTGAATTTGGTGAATGTTAGGTCAAGTTATATGTAGTACGTGTTTTTGTTAGTGAATGAGATTTTTTTCATACTTGGTTTGTAAATCTAATACCACCCACTGTCTTCTCACAAATAGGTTGTTACTGGCAGAAGATTCACTGAGGTCTGAACCCTGGAACTTACTTTCAAAAGCTTTTGAAACAAAGGACTTCTTTCTAATTTGGACATGGCTAATCGAGGAGCAACAAGACCCAATGGGCCAAATGCTGGAAATAAAATTTGCCAATTCAAACTAGTACTTTTAGGAGAGTCTGCAGTTGGCAAATCAAGTTTGGTGCTTCGTTTTGTAAAAGGACAGTTTCATGAGTTTCAAGAAAGTACGATTGGAGGTGAGAAAATTATCCTGTTAATTTGTTTCACACTGGGTTTATATATTGTCCTTGTTCTTGACAACCTTTAATGTAATGGCACTTCTACAGTGGTCATTGACAGCAAGGATCAAATCTGAGCCCTGTGTCTGTAACTGAGAATTGTAACTTTTTAAGTGAAACATAGTTGGCACATGGCTGTAGCAAACATCCATGTCAAGTGGAGGAAGTAAATGTGTTCTTGAACTGCATAGTTTTGAAACCTGGGCTCCTTGTTATATTTTGTTTGTGAGTGGATGTGTGGCTATTTTCCTTGTGGTATATGCTTAATGCATGAAATAATTGCTTAAGAGTTAAGAACTTAGTCCCTATGGAAAAAAAAAAAAAAAGGTGCTGCATCTTCTAAAAAGCTTTTGTTTGTCATTTATGCCTCCTGGCTTTGCTTTTGGTTCAGAACTTGCTACATTTCTGGATAGACCTTTTGTTAGTAATCACAGCTTATTAATGTGCTGTTTTTACATTTTGTGACTTCAAACAAAACAGATGATGGTTACTAGAATTAATAAAAAAATCTGTTTAGCTGTGAACAGATTTTATGCAACTCTTCCCCTTGACAGATGTATGTTATATTTTATTTTGAAGTTGTTTGTGCTTTGAGTTGTATTTCTCCTTGGATAAATTTAAACTTACCATAAAACTATGAAATGGCATACAGACTTAAAAAAATATGGATTTTATGAATTGATAAATATTCTCCAGTAGTTGCTGTTGTTGCTTGCATGAGGCAGTTCCATTGTAGTATTTATGTGAAGCCCTTTCAGTAGTCTGTCTTCACACACCAGCAGCTGTTGAAATGTAAAAACTCTACAAAGCTTAAAAAAATAAATAGAAGCTGATTTTCATTGCCTTCGTCTTTTGCCCTATTTCTAGCTGTTACACAAAATACATGTATCTGTCAGCATAAATGGAGAACCACGTATTTTCTCCTTTAGCAATCTTACTAATGCACACTTGTCTTTGTGCACTTTATAATGGCTTTACAATAGGTGTTAGTGTGAAAGGTTTCTGTATTCCTTCATACAGCTATGTAGTAACATGGAGAGCATTCTCAAACGTGTAGTGAATTAGCTTTCCAATATCAATGAGGATTTTTGGTTTTCAAAAAAATGGTTAAAATTTTGTGAAATTCATTGTTCCATTTCAGTGATCTCCAATTTATTTAATATCCCTTCAGTTTTTTCTTGTTGGAGTGTTTGGGGATAACCCAAAACTTGTTAAACTGTTCAAAATCTATAAAAAGTTAAAAGAGTCTTAAATTCAAGTTCAGGTATATGGTGTTTAGTGTAATCTGTATTAACTTTTGCCTCTTCTACATAAAATAGAAAAAACCAAAATGCCATATAATACAGCTGAGAGATATTAAATGCAGCAATGTTGGGATTCAGAAAAAGTTTTCCATAGAGAAAGCTGTCTAACTGTGTTGCTTGTAGTTGCCTAAGGCATAATTTTCTTTGTATACAGAAGGGCCTTTTAACAAAGAGAGGCTTATGTTCATTGTGAATCTGAATAACAACATCTGAAAGGGAGTGCAGTTAAAGGCAGACATGTTGGATGGTGCTGGTGTGTTTTTGCCACTTCAGACTAGTGTAGCAATGCCTGTTAGTTGCTTAAGACAAAAGTATGGCTGTTAAGGATGATAGGCTTTCAGTTAATTAACACAGTTGATTATTTGTCAGTTTACTGTGGTCTTGCAAAATAGAAGGAAGTTACCTTTTTTTGCAAAGATTAACTGGTGTTTTAAGATGATTGAAGTGTTCCTTTTGAGAAAAACAGAGATGTCATACAATAAAACCCCTGTTGTAATTGTCTTCCCAAGTACCTTTATTTATGGAGTGTAGGTACATTTTTCTGTTAAGAGAATAATGTCTGTAAGAACTTCAAAATCCACTTGCATTTTGTCTCTGCCTTGGACAAACATAATACAGAGCTGCTTCTTAGGAGGAAGCCCTTAGTTTAGTGCAGGATGTATGGGTTTTTTTACTGGTTTGGTTCTAGCTGCCAAGCAGAGCCTGTTTTACTGATGCTTGGATATTTAGTGTTTAGAGAGTTTCAGGAGGATTTAACGTTAGAACATCAAAGCCTTTTCCTTCTCCAGCCTGCCTGCTCATCTGTGATGGATGCTAATACCCCTAAAGCAGGAGCACCTGACCACTTAAGGAGTCAGCTTCTTGTCATGGTTTTACCCCAGCCGGCAACTCAGTTGCAGCTGCTCACTCACAGCTGAAACAGGGACATCTCTGTATGCTAGTTACAGTGTCCTTTACAAAGCAAGATCGGCTTGCTTTTGTCTTCTGTAGTAAGTTGGGTTGAAAGTTGCAGCCGGTTTGGGAATGATTCAGAGGTTATGATGTCTCAGAGTATGTAGGACAGGATAACATCCCAGGTATGCAAGCGGGTCAGCGTCTCTTCAGACCTTTGATTTAAATTGCCCACAATCTGTCAGTATGCCCAATGATGAGAGTCCCCGCTTTAGCCAAATAGTGGGCTTTCATTAGCTTTCTAATACTAGTTTCTATATTGCGTGGATATTGCCTCCATAGTTTTAATATGTACCTTAATCTGAATGTAAAATCTTTACTAGGAGTGACTGTTTGAAAACTTGAAATAAGTTACTTATTATGTTCTGTAACTGGAAGGACATTATTTATGCTAATACATTCTGCTGTAGTGGCAATGGATACAAGTTGCCCTGAAACTGCTGGCTGTTGAAATTATGCTGAAATAACTCATGAGATCAGTTGCAAAGTCATGCTGCCTTAAGAACAAGAACTTCTGAGAAGTACTTTCTTCCATACCCATTAGCTAAGATGAAGTTATCAGGAGCTGAAAATCAGAGCTTTAAGATACTGTTCAAGTGATGTAAATGTGTAGAACTGAAAATGTCAGAACAGTTGGATTATAACATTATGGGATACTGTTACTGGTGGTCTATAATACAGTCCTTTGAAGCAGACTGAAATGTATCTAGAAGGCTTAGAAGGCGGCTTATGGTTACTCAGATTCACTATTATAGAAAAAAGGGGAATCCTTTTCAATTCTTCCTTTCTTATGTCTAACCTGAGTGAAGTCTGGTTGTTTAAATAACTCCTCTGTGTTGATCAGTTACAGTCTGTCAGCTAATGCTTGCATCAAACCTGCTGTATTTTAATAGAAGGAAATCATATTTGCATCTCTGTGAACATAATTTTATATGAATATAGAGATATAAACAGACTTCTGGTTTCAGCACCTTTGTCTTTTTTGTAGCTGCTTTTCTAACCCAGACCGTATGTCTGGATGATACAACTGTAAAATTTGAAATTTGGGATACAGCTGGGCAAGAGCGGTACCACAGTTTAGCGCCCATGTACTACAGAGGAGCACAAGCAGCTATAGTGGTATACGACATTACAAATGAGGTAAGTACTATATTAGGGAGGAACAAGGGGGATTTGGAAGTTAGTCTTGCATTGATTCTTAATTTTTCTCACTGACATGTGTAAATCAATTCATTATTTCATAGAATGGTTTGGGTTGGAAGAAACCTTTAAAGGTCATCTAGTCCTGCTGTGTGCAGGGGCAGCTTCTGCTAGACCAGGTTGCTCATTTCATATTGGACTTGAATGAGTGCTTCAAACCTTAATTTGTGTCTGTAAACTTTTCTTGTCAAAAGATCATTTCTAGGTGGTTTTTTTGGTTGGTTGGTTTTTTTGTATTTAAAAAGAAGGGAGAAAGTAAATTCCATTGTAGAAATGTTTCAAAACCACCTTTAAACCAGTTCACCAAGTCCAAGCTGTTACTCTCGCCACATTGCTGGTGGCAGTTTTACTTCTGATAGTGAAAGACATTGTTTTAATATTGTATTACTGCAAATGCAAGTACAGATTGGAAAGGTGGCACAAGTCATTGAGAACAAAACCTTAGGGTTATTTGATTTCTTTTTATTTGAATTTAGATCAGATAAGCTTCACTTGTTTTTAATAAAATGAGACTTAAAACCCCAAACTCGCAAAAACCCCAGAAATCATGTACCATAATGAACAGTGCTCAGTAATTAGTAATTTTGAGACCCTATCAATATAGCTGTTCACGCACTTGATTCTTCTAGAGAAATTAAAATTCCCATTTTCTCTCTTAACTACTTCTCTTTCTCTACTCTGCATAAATGTCTTCCTATCTTTAATTACCTTTTCAGCATTATCCCAACTAAGCGCAGTTGAGAACTAAGGTAGGAATGTTTTGTTTTGAAAGTTCAGTTGGCAATTTGGAGTGTGCCTTTGGACTGAGGTAGCAGCCTTGTATTGGCCTTTTGTGCTTGAAGTGTAGATAAGTGAGATAGGGATAATAGGTGAGTACAAAAGAATGATAAAACTCAGTTGCATCATTTTGCAATCATTAACAGGAGTCCTTTGCCAGAGCGAAAAATTGGGTCAAAGAACTTCAGCGACAAGCAAGTCCTAACATTGTAATAGCTTTAGCAGGAAACAAAGCTGATCTAGCTAACAAAAGAGCTGTGGATTTCCAGGTATGTACATAACTTCTGTTCATAGAAATATCATTTTGTTTGAATAGATAGTAAATAAGCCTGGGAGGAGCTTACATGCATAGCCTAGCAAGTTGTTATGGAGGTCATGTTGTTAACTATAAATGTCAACTGAGACTAATTAAATTATATATGGTATAGAAAACCCTATTTCTATACAAGTGATATGTAGCAGTAGACTTTTTTGAATCGTTAAGTTTGACTTTGAGGAATAACTAATTTGAGTATCTTTAAGGCTAATTTAATACCTGTTCTTCAATGTGACCTCTGTCTTCAACCCCAAATTACAAGTGTGTAGAGTTTCAATAGATGAGATAGCCGCAACTCAGTGCAAACAGTTCTGTCTGACTTGTCAGCCAGAGAATTTTGATTATCATATGAGACAAAGCTGATTGATGTGCCTAACTTGCTTAGACTGTACTGTTGAAGCAGTGTTCAAATTTTCATTGTGTTTTTTATGGCATTCTTTCTGATTTAGTGGTTGTATCTGTGCTCTCACTGCAGTATTTTATCTTCTAGAAAGTTTAGCCGGGTCATCAGAAAATACCTTCCAAAGTGAATAAATATCTTACTGCAGGTAGTTTTGGTCCATTCATGATTTACTGAACTCAAATTAAGATAATATTTATTAGTCATTAATCCTCTTTTGGGTTTTAATCTGTATTTGGTGTCACTATGTGAGATACTGCTGCATATAGTAATGAATCTTTGTAATTTTGAGAGTTGAAGATTAGCAGTGGTCCAGGTGTTTTTCTGCCAGAATTCAACAACTGAGTTTTCTAATTTTATACTTCTGTGTCTGTTGTAACATAAAGCTGTGTGACAGAAGACCTTTGTGTTTTGTGAAAAATTATGGTATTAAACAAAAACTTCATATATGATTTTAGTCAAAAATGTAATAAAATTTAACTACCAAAGTAGACCTACCTTTACTATTTTTTTAACAATTAGAATCTT
>VWZG01000863.1:229462-248933 GCA_013396735.1 Grallaria varia
AATATTTTTCAAATGTTACGGCTTTTGCTAATGTGGATTTTTGGGCTTCTTGCAGGCTTGACAGTCCTTTGTCATTGCAATCACATATTAGATTTTTACGTGTTTGTTAATGTGTTATTTCAGATATAGTAACATAGATCTTAACAGGTGTCATTTAAATATAGAGTGCTTTAGATTACTATTTGTATTATACGTCATTGGTAGTTTGGCTTCTGTGTAGATTTTGTTATTGAATGCAAAGGCAGTTACATAGTCATAAGAAGATGGGGATTCTCAGCTGAATTGACTAATAGGAGGTGGCAAAAATAGTAAAGTTCTTATGAGCAGTGCATCAAATGAAAATTCCTACTGAAAGGGGAGGTAACATGGCAACATACTTAATACTGCTTATGTATTGTAATTGTGAATTTCTGTCAGGATAATGAAATTGTTCCGATCTGTCTGCCTCAGTGCTTGAAAGATTTAAGATAATTACAAACTGCCTTCTTTCCAGGGTAATAATGGACTTGCTGACATTTGGTGGCACTTTCTGGAGCTCATTTGTTCTTGCTATCACAGCTAGTGTCCTGGATTGTCTTGTCCCTTTCATAAATACTTTTGTTTATTGTTTAGTTTTGCCTGATGTTTCCATCTGGATATTTTTAAGATTAGTAAGAACTTTTAAGATTTTATTTCTAATTGTTTAGCTGCTTGATGGAATTGTAACTTCTTAATAGCTAATGAATAACATTGTCACATGCTTGTTTCTACAGCCTGTCTTTCTTTCAAAATGGTACAGAAATTGTTCCTTAATAGCAATAAAAGTACAGTGTGTAGTGATTGTGTGACTTTTATTTTTTTTTAAATGAAGTAATGTTTTCTTATTTTAACTTGCAGGAAGCACAGGCTTATGCAGATGACAACAGCTTATTGTTCATGGAGACATCTGCCAAAACATCTATGAACGTAAATGAAATTTTCATGGCAATTGGTGAGTTTATGAACAAACTGAGAACTTAAAGGGAATTGCTTTCATGAGATTCAGGCCATTGCAGTATTCTTAATCCAAAATTTTTGGTTTTGACCTACGTTGTTTCTGGCATTGAAGTTTCCTTAGGAATTTTTATTTAATTTTGTTTAGTCCGCTGTCTGAAATCCAAAAGGCAGCTGTCTGAAATCCAAAAGTTGTGCCAAATATGGCAATGTGTGCTTAAATTCAGTGTCCAAGTTACAAGTAAAGGATGCTGCATGTGGAAAGTAAATTTACTAAAATATTTTTACACCTTATATAATCTTAGTAATTTCTGTAAAGTTGGTAACATGTAATACTAGAGTATAAATTAAGAAATTTTGTGTATTCCATTGTTATACCCAAAATTGTACTTAATTATTGATAAACTTTTGAAAGGGGAGGAAAAAGAGTGCATTTTTAGACTCATTGCTAATAACTTTAAATCACAGTAGGAGCTCTGCTACTGTGAAATAGTAATATATCGCATCTAATAACCTCATTAGATCTGTGTCATAAGTTGTACCACAGTGACCTCTCCATTTTTGTGGGAAAAAAAAAAAAGTCATTGCTGTTAAAATTAAATGTTTCTAAAGAGCTCTTATCCTCTGCTTTTCAAGTCAGGGAAGCAGAAGGTAATTTGTGGTGTGCTTCAAACTTCCAGCAGATGCAAATGAAATAATCACTATAGCAACACTTCGTAACAAGTACTTCCTTCATATTAACTATAAATACTTGGGGAGAAGGGACAGACACAAACATATAACTGTATGACAGGAAAGTATATTTTTCTCATAAATGTTCAAGATAGGCTTTCATTTAATGATACAGAAATGCTCAATTGCACTGTTCTGGTGAAATTTCAAAATTGGTCTGTTTAATAATGCAGTTTGCATCCTGTTTAAAAAAGTAAAAAAAAGAGAAAAGAAAATGTAATCACCAAAATATAGTTGGTGGTTGTTTTTTTTTGTTTTTTTTTTTTTTTTGTAATTTGACATATCAACAGTGATTCTTACCTCTCCATATTTTAATGAAGTATACAAAGTAAATTTGAGGGAAACAATGCCCAGTTAATAACGGGGTATTTTGTCTGCAGTGTTGGTTGGCCATGGAAGTATTCTTTTACATGAATGGGGTGAAATTCAGCTTTGTCAGTGCATCAGAACACAATGTGCAACAATGGATTCTGAAAGGCAGTCTGATGAGGCTCTAAGTACCGCATGGAATTTGGAATGGCCTGTGCAGCATGGGTGCAGTTCTCAGGGCCACGTGTAAATATCTTAAAAACCTGGAGAAAATGAAAAAAATGTTGACAATTGTGGCATGCAAGGTACAGCTGCTTGTAAATTGACTGCTTTGGAGTTCATTCAGAACTTCCAGTTAAAAAAAGAAAAAGTTAATGGAGTTCTAGATACAGTTCTAGAATTGAAAATTATAGTGCTCTGAAGGCATTTTTCTACTGGTGCTTTGTGCCTTTTTGTACTGTCTCGGCAGCTGAGTACCATGTGAATTCTTGGGTTTTATCACAGAATTGCAGAACAGCCCAAGTTGGAAGGAACCTCTGAAGATTCCCCTGGTCCACCCTTTTGTGGGAAAAGGAGTCTAGATGAGATTACCTAGCACCACAGCACATTGTTGATGTGTGCTCTGCTGGTTTTCTGGTGCTTTTTTTTCCTTTCGGGAAGAGCTGTTCTTTAAAAGGCTGACCAAAGTAATTACCTCGGAATGAAAGCATGCAGCCAAACTGTACAACAAGGGGTGGTTGCAGGACCCCTGTAAGCCCATGTGCAAGAGAGGCCCATGGAAGTCTTTAATGGACTTTTATGGTTAAAATAAGCCATTTTCTGATGGAAGAAATCTAGGAGGAGCTACTGCTCAGAAAGGTAACAGTTGTCACCCTTGTTTTGCATGTCAGGACTGTGGAGGTACCTTGGAGCAACAAAGAAATTATTGGTCAATTGACTCATAGGAGCTGGAGAGAAGAGACAGTTTGAAAAAAAAGATAGGCTTGATCTGGTGCTGAGAGCCATTTTGTATGTTATATGCAAATACTTACTCTGGCTGGATATCAGGGAGCTAGTTTGTCCCATTTCTGTCTTTGTCGTGCCCTTTCAGTGTTTCTGTATCTTTTGTACTAATGTCCTGATCTTAAAGTCTGTTCTGTGTGGGTGGATTCCCACAAGAGCTGTCATTTGCTGGCATAGCACACCTGTGTAGATGTATTTTACTGCTCAAGTTACTAATGCATTTCACTCTTGGAAATCATAGATAAGGCAGTTAATTATTAAGAAGTTAAGTGTCTTAACTTCTTTCATTATCAATGCACTGAATCAAATGAGATTACATAGTGAGTATACTGATATGCTTATAGAGTAATAATGTATTGACTTTTGTGTACTCGGGTGAATTAATCTTAGTAAAATCTCAGTTTTAACTCTTATTTCCTGTTCATTTTACAGCAAAAAAATTGCCTAAGAATGAACCACAGAATGCAGGAGCCAGCTCTGCCCGAGGAAGAGGAGTAGACCTTACTGAACCCACACAACCACCCAAGAGTCAATGTTGTAGTAACTAAAAGGTCAACTGCTTTAAACTGTTCTGAATATTCTTCTGCTTCCTAACTGTTAATAACCATGGAATTGGAGTGCTTAACCTGGTCCAGTACAACTTCCAAACAGCGAAGAGACTTATGATAAGTCAAGTTCATGATACAGAGTTTTCTTTTGACCTAAAATTTTAACATGCATGTATCCACCACTGGCTGTAATGTTTCAGCAGTAGAGGAGAGATGGAAGCGGAATAGAGTTCCTTCAGTTGAAAGGTTTTAAAAATCAGTTGTTATTATTAGGGGTGTAGAAGAACTACTCTCTGTGGACCTAATTGGCCAGTTCCTGTAGCCTCAATACTGATCACTGTTATAATAAATAGAATTGGGTCTTTTCATAATTGTGCTTTAAAACCTTTTTAGAAACAGGGTCTAAAAATTACTTAAACTTATCTGAAGTATTGATGCAACCAGTTGTTTCTGCAGGTATCCACTGTTTAGTTATACATTCCATAGTTTAATAATTTAATTACAAATAATACTTGCATTAACAATTTTAAGAATCCTATGCTTGCCAGAAAGTGGAGTTTTAGTTGGTACACTGTATGTAAATTATATCAACCCGGTTAGTTATCTTAATGAATTAGTGGTGAATCAAGGTTAACTTCATTTCTAATCTTTTCAGAGGGTGCAGACCAGTAAATTCAACTCTACAACTTAGGATATGGGGGTTTTTTGTCCTCGACAAACTATAAGAGCTCTTCAAGTAAAACCACAACAAACTCGGTGTCTGTGACTTTTCTTGTTTCTGATCATTGCTGGCCATTACAGTTTGTTTTTCCCCTAAGGAAAAAAATAGTGCACTAACGATTATGTACATCCAACTTGATTTTAAATTTGGATATTAATGTACTGTAAATAGGTACTCTGCATTGTAGTCTACATTTGTTTAATACTTTCTGTAATATTTAAGAGTTGCTTAAAGGTATACAGAATGTACAGTTACTTAAAGCTAACTTTTTCCCTCTCTAATCAAAGGGGGTTCTGAGTTCTTCCTTTATGGCTAGAACAGTAATAAATGATGCTCCTGTATCTGTAACATAAGTACTGCTGTCTGTCAGTAATGAACTTCGCAACTTTGTTTTCCAAAGTACATTTTATTTTGATCAGTCCAGTATATTGCACTAATTCTTTTAGTTATTTTCATTATATGAAATCTACAAAATGTGTCAGAAGAGATGAATTAGTCTATTTAAATGTTGAACTGATAGAAACTTACTTGTGCAGATTTAAAATTTGCAGTAATCTGGGTTTAGCAAGGAAAATGACAGTTCACCAGTGTTTAGTTTTATATTGAGGTGCTCAGGTTTGAATAAAGTGGTTTAAAAAAATTTTGATTACTGTTTTTATTGAGAGTTTTGGTTTTATTGCATTTGTACAGTTCCAGACAAAATGTCTGATTTACTTTATGGGTCAGCATTTAAGATGATTACAGGTAAATTCATGACACAGCTAAATACAGGCCTGTCCTATACATACTCTGGCACTCCATCTATCCTATGGTAAATTTTTAAATGTTGAAGTAATTGGGTATCTTATCATATCCATATAGACGTACAATCAAAATAGTAATATTAGTTCTTGAACTTGAAGCTACTGCAGTCTGCCAGTTGTTCACCAGTGCAGCTTGTTGCACTGTTGTAGTGTCTTCAGGCTGACTGGGCCTCTTTCTGCAGCTTATGATTTGCAATTGGACGGGTACATTTTTGTCTTTTTCAATATGGTGGTGGTTTAGAACCCACTAGTCATAGTCTTTAGCAGATCTTGACCACCATCTCTTGCAATTTGTTGCAGAATACATTGGAGTCCATTTTTTCTGCCAGTTGTAGACTTGAGTCACAATTAGATGGCATGTTTTCGTATCTTTTGGAATCTGTTTCATGTCATTGGACCCCATTGCCAGTAAAATCTGTTGCAGATGTTTATGGCTGTGAGTTGGACTAGTGGCACAGAAAGCAAGTTTCTTCTTACTTTGCAGTCTGTCACTGTGGATGAAAAGTCTTCCATAAAATTTTCTGTCCTCAAACTGAGTTCTTCAGAACCACCTTGTGTGCTAGAATTTTAGTGGTTTCTCTCTGTTCTTTGGATTTATTTCATTGTTACTGAAAAGAGGCAGTTCTGGATTAGCTTGATTTTTGTTTCCTTAGAAACTTCATCTTTACTTTGTGTGTAGCTCCTCCTAGAACATTTTTACTTTTTTTTTTTTCCAGGTTGCATTTTGAGTCACTGTGGAAAATACCTGTATTGGAATATAATACCTGTATTCCATCTTGCAGATCATTAATAGCATTTGAGTAATTTAAGTTGTCTTCAATGAGAAACATTGAATACTGACACATGGAGAAGTCCTGTTTTTGTTGAATACCATTTGTGCATTATCAAATGATGAGTGAATGTTGTTAGAGTTGGTGCAAGTATTTCATGGTAATCCAAAACCTCTCAAAGCCCATTTGAAGGCAAAATAAGAAACTAGTGAGTAACACTGATAGGGACAGATATAATATGAGGTACAGGTATAATGGATCTTCTGTTTACTGCATCTCTGTGATGTCCAAGAGCCTTTGTAGTTTTTGGGTACCCCTCTACTAATCCGTCTGGTGTATTAGTGCTGGTGTTTCCTCCATTCTGAAGTGTGTGTTTTCTCTCACTTACGCTGCAAGTGCTGTGCTCTTTTGAGAGCATTTTTGCATAAAACCGCATATACATAATCTAAAACTGAAATATTTTTAATTATAGCATACTGTTAGGGTTTTTTAAGATACTGTTGTTACAGTAACATCCTTTTGTTAAAGACTGAGCAAAAAAATGAAATCATAATTGAATAATCTACTGCCACAGGCAAGATGTGCATCAGTGAATATGGTTCTATTTTACAGCAAAGTTTTCTGGTTTTTTCCCTTCCATTATTAGCAGCCTGTTTCGGAACCTTGTTGTGACTGCAGATAAACTCTGAGGAGTCCAAAGTGACATTTCATTCAGCTTAAAGTGCAGTCTGCTAAGAATGTTGCACCTTGACTAGTTTTTAAGCAGGATATTTTTCTCAAACACTCTGGTTTTTCTTTTTTTACTCATATGAGAGAGTGTACTTTCAAAATATGGCTGAATTAACTCATCAAGAAGTTTCAGGTTCAGACTGTTTCTAGCAGGATATAATTTTTAGTACCTGAAAAGAATTTGGATGTGGTGTAGGATTTAGTTGACTAACATGATGCCTTACTCTTCTTCCTTGGTTAAAGCACCCAAGGGAGCAAGAGTTCTTACAGTCGTTGTGGGAAGTTGAGGACTAACTTCTTTCCTTTAGTAGGAACAGGTATTTTACCTTTCCCTCAACACTTCTGAAGTCTGAGAATTAAAAGTGTTAGAAATTGCAACACTACATGGGATCGGTCTTGTCAAACTTGAATGCAGTGCATAAAGAACTCTGAACCAAAGTGCTGTGTTGAGATCCTCTGGGTGCCCTGGGAGGCCGTTTTTTTGTGTTAGAGGAGGTTACTGGTCCGCTCCCATGTGTTGGCATAAGGGCAAAAGGGATGTCTTACAGAAGGAACTTGAGTGAGATATGTGGTAGCTTTGTAGACATGAAGCTGGCTGCACTGTGTTCATTTATATTGTATTCTAATATCATCTGCCTGGACTAGGGATGTGGATGTCTGAGAAGTGTGTCTAAGTAGGCATTGCTTATACAGCAGTAGTGTTTCTTAGGCAGTATTGGCTGTCTGGTGTAGGAGACAGCTAAGTGTAATGTGTGTGAAGGCAGAGTTCTCTTGGAGTTGATTCAGAATATCAAAGTGAAGGACAGAACTTTAATTATAGAATGTAGATGCCTTAAGTTGTGCTCTATGAATGTTTTCTTGTACTTACTCCCCACTCCTTTCTCTGATTTCCAGGGAGAGCTAGAGGATGTGTAAAATATTCTTTGAACCCTTGGAGTAAGATCACCAGCTGTAAGCCTAACAAAGGGCATAATATAACCTATGTGGAACAATTTTACTGCAAGAAAGAGTAAAATCTGGTCACTTTTGGGTGCAGGTCTGTCTGCAAACCAGAGACAGAGCAAAAGAATTGACAAAACTGAACTGACCTGTCAGTGTGGGACTAAATGAAGAAGAGGGGGCTGGCCAATGTCACCCTTTCCTGCTCCATGTATCTGACCATTCTTTTCAGTTGCGTAGCTGGAGCTGAAGGAACACGTACTTACATAGGAACACACTCCTAGGGGGAAAATGAGAGTTGATGTACAAATCTTCTTCTTGGATGTGATGCATTTGGTGAAAAATCAAGTGTACTAAATTAAATGTGGTTCAAAAATGTGGATTTTAATTATAAGAGGTTTAAAATATCTCTGATCAACTTCAAACCATAACTCATTAGGAGACCTTGAGTTTATATCTTTGATTGCAGCCAGCAATTAAATTATCTGGGAGGGATTGATAGAGGCAGGTAGCAAGAACCAGAAGAAATTTGGTAGAGTGTTCACCCAACCCAAGTTCTTACCTTCATCAATCCCTTTGGGACAAAATGGCTTTCTTTTACAACAAGGTGAGAACAAATGCACTTGAAAACATTGCAACCTTCATGCGAGTTCATGCTGTGTTCTAGGGCTAAACTATCGGGTTTGATACCTGTAACAGTAAAGTTCACGTAGTTGCAAAATGCTTGTTTCAGGTAAAGTATGGCATGGGGAGAAGGGAGGTGGAGGGAATGTACCATGGTTGCCTAGTTGAGGGTCAGTGGATGTTCAAGTTGGGTTAGAGTGTTCCTCAAACTGGCAGAGGAATGCAATTATGTTAAGCAAAAATATTTTTTTTTCAATATATGGAATTAGTTTTTCCAAATGTGGAATTTGATAATTTACTATTTTTTGCCTCATAAAAACAATGAAGCCTCTCAAATGGTTCTCCCTCTCCTACTGATCTTTGACCCTCTTGATTAATTTCAGTTGAATTTCATATGCAGAAATATGAAGAAGCCTTATAGGGAAGAAAGTGCCTCTGTTGATGTCAGTTGCAGTATCAGCCCACTCCTGACTAATGCCAGGGAGAGGGATAGAAAAGTAGCATAGTGCTGGGCATGAGCTTCAGGCAGAGGCTGGAAGACACTACCGAATGTAACTGTAGATACAGATCCATTTTAAAATATTCACCGACCTTTTTTTATATAATTCTGCATGTGCCCTCCTTTTTGGGAAAGCAAACATCTTGCTTGTAATCTCACAGCTGCCTTATGGCCACAAGAGGACTGAAATGGTAACAGACATCACCAGATGGGAAGATGCAATGACTAGAGTTGCTCGTCTGCAAGAGCTTTGTCTAGTGTTCCCTGCAGCAGGGATGGGTGGAGGAGCATTAGGGATGTATAAGTGTTTCTGATTGTAATTAATAACTGATTTCCTATACTAAAGAAAGGCAAACCAATGTTCTACTTCACAAGGATGTGGGTCTGAATAGATCTGTAACAATAGTAAAAGCCAACCAATTCCTATTTCAGAAACAAATAATTCAGATGACTCCCACAAATCATGTTTCCAGTTTGCTGGTAGCAAAGTGTGGTGGCGCCTAATCCAATGAAACAAATAAAAAGAAAAGCATGTTTCATTGACACAAGGAATTTATCAGATCTAAAATCAGAAGATTTGTGATTGCCTGCCCTAAAGTAATGACAACCACCTAAACCCCTTAATATTAAAAAAAAAAAAAAAAGCCCGTACCATTCTTGCAGAGGTCACTTGTGTATTATGGAATGCTTCCTAACTATTTTACATTAGTAAATTGATTTTACTGCTTTAATTCAAATATCATGCTCTGGCTACTTATCTAATAAGCTGAATACTATTGCCTGTTAGCAGTATCAGTTGCAAGGGAATTTATCATGTCTCCTTCACATTGTCAAGCTAAAGGAATTACTGCTTTTTATCTCCAGACACTGACTGCCAACAAACATCTAGATTAGTTTATGCTTTCTTTTACTGGATGAAGGGAAAAAAAAAATCCTGGTGTTTACCTGTAATAAGCAATGTGCAATAGTCCAGCAACACCTTTGGTCCTGCCTAACGGACTTTGTGTGTTATTTTCAGACTGTTTTCTTTCTTCTGCCGCAGTGCTATCTGTCTCTTTGCTGGGAACTCTTTCCACGAAGTAGGTAACCACTGAACAGCCGCTCCAGTAAACTTTGGAAATGTCATTCCTTCCCAGTTGCAAAATCTATGCATTCTCCAAAAGGACTTGACATACATACACTTTGTGAATCCATTCAGAAGGACTGATCTTGGTCTTGTCATTGCCTGGTTTGTCAGAGAAAATCTTCTCTTTTCTCCTTTAATCTGCCTTGATTACTGGGGGACGGGGACGGGAGGGGGGAATCTAGAATTTGCTCTTGGTCCTTATTATTTTTGTAGGAGGAATCTATTTGAGAAAGCTGTTCAAGAAATAAAAGTTGAAGCTTTGCTGCAACTGTTTCTGCAGCTGTCACACTGTGACAGCTATCAAGAATTTCCAGAAAACATATCTGACCCATTTCTGTAGTTGTCCACACAATACACCTATCTTCCCTGTCTCCCTGTCACATGGGATTTCACAAATCAATAATGCTTTTATTAATGAATTACTTTCTTAAAAGTACCAGGATTGTTGATATTGGCAAGATCACAATATTAGGTGGGAGTGGGATTATCTATAAGGAATTCAAATGAATAATCAAACTTACGCCTATCTGTCTCAGAGAATTTAGGAATCTAGAATTTAGGTACTGCAAGGACTTCATAGGGTCTAGTCAGCACAAGCCTCTCTGCCCATTTTGCAGTCATATCTTCCAGTCCCCACACACCTTATTTTTTTTTCTATTTCAGCTTCTTGCTCCAGTCTCCCCTTCCTCATCAGCTCACTCTACATCTTTGGTGCCGTCTCACTGTTCCTAGGTCTGGCACCTGGTGCTACAAACCCAAGAGTCAGAGCTGTAGAGTAACAAGTGAGGTGTGTCCTGATAGAGGCGGGTGCAGAGGGAACTGCCTGAAGTCAGCACCTGCACTGGCATGTCTCTACCTGACAAACTGATGCTGCTTTTTAAAGTTTTTAAATTGTTAGGATTTGGGTAAATTGACAAGAATACCAAAAGATGCACCACTGATGCCATTTCGGCCAAATAGCCAATCTGAAGTTTAAAACCTGACAATCTTAGAGATTCTCTAGAAAGTAATCGGAATTTTGGTTTCATATGTGCAAAACAACATGTTTTCCAAATAATATTCTCAGAAATAGCTAAGCCATATTACCTAGAATTTTTTCAAGTGACTGCTTCAGGCTTGGAAAATTTTAATATGAACTGCTTCTTGCATAACATTCTCTCCCTCTTAATCAGCACGTGACATACATGTACAGACACCATAATAACACAAAATTCTGACAGCCTATGCATCATCTGTCTACTAAGTATGAGAACAGTGTTTACATTCAAGTTGATTATGTTTTATGTTTTAGTATTTATGTACATATGGGTGAGAAATATCAGACAAAAATGCATAGGTGTTTGTATTCTCTCTTCTGAGATTTCTGTTTCAGTAGATCTTTGTTAACTGCTGTTAATCTATCGCCAGGGCACACAGCGGTTGTTTAGCAGCAGAAATATCTCACAGCCATCTTACAAGAGCAGCCTTTGGTAATTTCAGCCTACTTTAGCCTCACATTTACTGGGACTCTCTCTTTACGCTTGATACAGCCACACCTGAAGAAGTATTTTTCAGCTGTTGTCTCTTTCAGGATTGCATCTAGGAAGTACATTTTCTTCTGTCTCACTACTTCTGTTCATTGCCTGGTAATTATAAGCCTTTCTGCGGTTTGCATTTCAATATGTGCCCTTTTTCCTGTGATGACAGTTGTTGGATAAAATTTCCTTAAAGTCAAAGCCCCAACCTCCTCCAACACCAGTGAATCCTAATACAGCTGAAAGTATCAACTGCCTCTGATCAGCAGAGGTAGATCAATTATAACATTTTAAAAGGAAAATCTCTTTTGTAGAGGGTGAATAGTATTAGCTAGCAGAGCCACTTAAAAACCCCTCACGACACTGTAGTATACCTTATCCTTGCAGAGGTGTTTTCTAGGTGGCTATGGCTCTTAATCTGCTGTAGGACCACTTTATGGGAAAGTCTGTCTCTACAAGGTGAGCATCAGCCTCCTCTAAAAATGCTGCATCACTTCAGTAGAGCACGATCAGGAGGTACATGGTGAAAAACACAGCAGAAGATATGCTTGTGCAGATCCCTTTTTTCTTTATTCTGTGTAGTTTGAACTTGAGACTGGGAAACAGAAAAAGCCTTTCCACTGCTGTCATTATGATATTGCATTCAGGCCTGAGAAGAATTATGACTAATATATCGAGAAAAATCTGGGGTTTTTTGCCAGTCTTTTAAATATGAATCCATTTTACATTTAGTGTATATAAAACCCCCTTGGATTAGAGACAGGAAATTGAAAACTTTCAGCAAAATGTTACTTTGACCTCAGTAAACTTAACACTCACATAAATGGGTGTGCTAAAAAATGACAAATTTCAAAGCACCAAAACAGTTCCAGTTAATTACAATGTGTAAGTAGGCAGGATAATATACATAATAATTCATGTAGCAAGATATACTACAACTCCTCAGTTGCAATAATTGCTTATAATTATTATAAGGGCAGCCCTGATGTTAATTTTTATAGTATGCATTAATTGCTTATGTTAATAATGAAAACTTTATAAAAATAGAATAAAAAATGAAACATTTCCTTTGTTGATCTCTTATGAAGTAAAAAGGTTAGTCTGTGTTTCCTTCTCCTTGCATTTCCCTCATCAGGAATGGATACAGACTAAGACATTTTTTGCTGTCAGGTTAAAGGATAACAGTGAGCTACTGACAGCACAATGCATGAAGCTAAAGCACTCCCCCCCCTCAGAGAATGAAAGATAAAATTCAGCTTTCTAGCTCACTGCAGTTTCCCTGTGCCTATTTAGGGAGCCAAAACCCAACACACTTTAATGTTCTGAGATGAAAATAGAAGCAGATAAAAAGAAATTAGATGTAGAAAAATGGGGAGCAAACCACAATTTGTACATATTTTCAAGGGCAAAAAATCATATTTACTGTTTCTGCCATAACAAAGAGCCTCTTGGTCAGTGCTTAATCCTGCTACTCAGAAAGGCAGGCTGCTCCACCTCTGTCATACATTGGTCTGCCTATAAGAGGGGCAGAACTGAGGCAGAGCATGAGGCTCATACGGCTGAGGATATCATTGTCCCAGTAAATCATGTATTCCTGGAAAACCTTTCTATCTATGACATTTGGAGCTGCTTGCTGTTAATATGGTAATGCAAGGTTATTTTCTGTTTCTGCAGTTTGGCACTACAGTCTCGTTTTTTAATTAGTGAAGATGAAAGATGTCCCTGAGCTCTGAGGATCCAGGATCTGATTTGTATCCAAACAGAAGAGTCCCATGTGCTGTTCTCTCTCTCTGAGACATGTCATTCCTATCTCCACCCAGAGCATGCTTCTTCCTCACTTACCTTTGGCACCATCAGAACTTGACTTGCACAATCTCTAGTCCTGAACTCCTTCCTCTGTGAGATTTGTGTTTTTTTATTATTTGCTACATACTTGTGGTCTTAGAAAATGGTGACTTATTGATGCTGAAACCAGCACTGGAAAGATGCCTGCCTGCATGCAGGTGACAGGAGGAGGCAGAGAAGGGCTGTGTCATGTAAAGTGGAGGTCACAGTCTCCCTGAGTTTCTAATCGCAACTAATACACATAAACAGGCCTCGCTGCTGCAAATTCTTGATTAATGAGCACCAGCTTCTTTGCCTGTTTTTTCCTTCTTCCCTGCTTTACTTCTCGCTCATGCCTCAGCCAGCGCTTCCTTCTCAGTCCTGTTTTTCCCATGTGCCTGTGATGCCAGGATATGGCTTCATTGCCTCCACGTGTTCAGCCCAGCTCCTCTCCTCCTGACTGACCTCGCTTCCCTCTGCCCTGTCATACAGTTTGGCAGCAGCACCTCCCATGAAAAACTGTTTGCCAGTGCATCACACCCACTTACAGAAACCCTGCTGGTCCTGTCCCTGAGCTGCAGCACGCCTGATGCCATTGGCACCTGCCAAGGAGCCACCCTAGGTGGTGAGTGGGGCAGCAGCCTGGTGCAGCTTGACTGTGCTGTGCAGTGCATGCCCAGCAGCAGAGTCTGAGCCAACCTCTGCTGTGCAGGTGCTGCCGTAGCAGGTCCCAGCTTTATGTGGTCACCTTAGGCTAAAGCAGCAAAGAACAAGTATCTTCTGTAGAACTATTATGTAGCCTTTCTTAAACTCATATAAGACCTCTGAAAAACTCTTCACCCAAAAAGACTAACTCATTTGCTAACTGAGCAGCCATGCCCTATACCTTTCACAACTTGTAGGAGAGCTGACCCTCTTGTTCTCTAAAACCATCTACAGAGGGCAAAATGCAGAAGAAACAAGACATCTCCCAGGTAAGTCAACACAGGTATGCATAGTATAGCCTACTTACTGCATCCCCAGAAGCAATGATGCAGTTTCAAGAAAGTCTAGTTATGAAAGGTGTGGGAAGAGATAAAGACTAACCTGGTGAGTCACGTAGGCATTCCAGGGGCAGAGTCTACATTCAGGACTTGGGAACACTCCTGCCTCTAGACTTGATGATAGGCAAGAAAGATGGAAGCGATTAATAATTAAAATAATCATGGAATAAATTAAGATCATTAGTCTCCTTATTTATCTTCCTAATTGTTGTCCAAAACTATAATCTTGGGATTCCAGGCCCACTGGTTTTGTGTCATCCGATAAAATAAGACTACCCATCATTAGGTCTTGGACGGGAGATATAATTTGTGATGCTGACTGCTTGGGCAGAAGTGCAGTTCCTCATCTGGGAGGAAGCATCAAACTGGGAAATGGGAGTAGCAAAACAATTACAAACCTAGTTCTTTTTACACTACAGGTATTTTGCACCTCTTCCCGATAGATGGGTCAGTCTTGGTGGGACAGAGGTAGCAGTTTGGAGACCACCAAATGCCTATGTGAGGCAGAGAGGCAGTGAAACATCAAGTGGGGATGACATCTGCTGGCCTTGGCATGGGAGGGGAGATATATGAGGTTTGGGGGATCTGCAGAGAGAAAATTTTGGCAGAAAGTGGAATATGGTGAAGATAATGTAACTGTGCCTTCTGCATTCCCAGTGCCATCCTGCTTCACTCACCTCACAAACCAGCATCGGGGGTTGCTACTGTAGTCCTGGCATTCCTCTGTTTTTTTCAGCTATATACAGCACTATTATAGTTGGTCTAAATTGAGGGGTTTATCCTGTTTATTTTCTTCTGCCTGGCCAAGTGGTTAGCTTGTTGCTTGCGGTTCTGTTCCTAGATCCTAGGGTTTCCAGGTGCTCTCCCACACTGATATGGAGAAGATCCATGACTGGGTTTGCACAGTCAGATGTTCTTAGGCCACAGTAACTTCATTTTACAGAAACAATAGGCATTTTCTATGCATAGTTTTATTATCTAAATCAGTGTCATATTAAGGGTGCTGGGAGGTAGCTACTTGGGTTGCAGAAAAGAGGTCCTTTCCCTCCCACTCCTGCAGCAGAGCCTGTGCCAGTCTCCCAGGGGTCTGTCAGGCTTCCAACAGCAAATGACCTGCCCTGGTTTGCAAAATTATCAAAGTACAGGCAGTGAAAGTATGCCAAGTGGGGTCCCAGAGAATTGTGTGGACCTCTGCTACAAATTAAGGAGCAGGAAGAACAAAAAATTGTCTTAGAGAAAGGAATCAACAAACGAATTGTGAGGAGACAGAAAAAAAGAGAAGGGAAGGAAAAATAGATAGTACATCCCATATTTGTATGAAACAATCCAGAGTTCTCACTACCACAAAATAACCAAGTATAAGCCCTTGTAGTGACTGCCGATGACTAAATAACTTCAGCAAACGGCTTCTAAACTTGACACACGCAATTCACATTGTGCAAAGGCTGTGCTGCATGACTCCAGTCTTTAGTTTTCTCACTTGGTTTGTGTTAAATCAAAACTCTGATTGCAGTCGAGAAGAGCATCTTCTGAGTAGGAAGCACATAAAAAATGCTAAATGCTCTATCACTAACAAGAAGTTTGTGTGACTGAAACAGCCATGAGTGTTGCAACGACAGTTTTTCCATTTATTTTTCCACATTTTTTTCCTATAAAAACTGCATAATTGGGTGTGAAGTTTCCTATAACAGACAAAAGGCTAATGGGAAGGTTTGCCATTTGCCTTATTAAAGTCACATGTAAGTGCTGTGGGAAGTGGATGAGATGCTAGAGACAGTATAATGAACAAAACTTGTGCACTGCTAATACTTCCAGTGATTCATAAAATATTGATAGCAGTCCTGAATGTGTGGTGGCCAAGAGGGAGGCCACTTCACCCACAAGGAATGCACTAATGAAAGGATACAATAGGATTTTTTACTCCCAGAAATTTCCTGGAGGAGCAAGAGCTACGCTTTTTGTATTTACATTGAACGGTAAGAGTGAAAACAGGTGGGAGCACTGGAAAAAAGACACATCTGGAATGAAAAGAGGGAGACAAGGCTGGGTTGGGCACTCCAGATCTGCCTAGGCTGAGAGACAGGGATGAGGGGTACGGGTGGTCTCCCAGAGCTCGGCTGCGGGCTGGGTGGTCCCTGTCAGAGAGGTAGCATCCAGCATTAGGCTATTATTAGTTGAGTCATTCTTTATGTGGGCGAGATAGGCCCCAAAAGCCCTAAATGACAACTAGGTAATAACCAGGAGTCCGGCACACCCTAAACTGCATTTTAATTTCCTCTTTTGTGACTCAAGAATGCAACCACCTCCTTTGCTGGAATACTAATAATGCACATGCTCTTGTATTTAAACCTGTCAGGTGTTCACAGTGAATCTGTGCAGGAGCAGAGACTGTGAGATGCACGTCTGATCTGCTGGGAGCAAGGGCTCTGAGCAGGTACCTCCTCAGGGCTGTCAGCAGCCTGAGAGAGACCTGGAACCCAGAAGAACTGGCACTGGTGTCTCACCCAGCTCCTGGATTGCTTAATTTGGTGCAGATGAGTTGTCTTCCTGAAGTCACCTGGCTACTCACCCGAGTTTGTGAGCTGAGCAAGGCATGCAGCCCAGGATCACCTGCTCCCACCAGTATGTCCTAAGGCGGTTTTCAGAGTCAGCTCGACTTGTGCAAACCCACTGACTTGCCCTTCAGGACAGAAACTGAAAAAGGGGGTGAGGGTTTTTCAGACAATGCTTTGAGTTTTAATCTAATTTAAAATCTTCTTAGTGCATGTTTAATGGTGAAAAACAAGCAACAGAGGGTTTGTGTGGTGCTCAGATTTATGTATGCGTCATAATTAGAAAATTAGTATGTGCTCTACTTGTCAATTCAGCCAACAGAAAAAGCCAGCTTGGGAATATGCAATCAACAATGACATGTATCCCTTCATATGTCAAAGCATAGGGAATTTTTTTTTTCTACTGTAGTGCAACCTATCGTGACCTAATTACATTCACTGAAGCCACCACAAATCAACAGAACCAAAGTTAGAGTCTTGTGTTTCCAGACAGCAAATGGTTTTTTTCCTCCTTATTCTTGCCAGATTTGTGAATGCAATATTTTACCTTTCACTGGAGCAGTTTAAGACAAAGTCAAGCTTTTTTCTTTTTGTTTTTAAAAATATATTTGCACAAAGTTAGAATGTGAGCAGTGATTTAGATCAGGGTTAAAGTTTAAAAAAAAAAAAAAGAGAGAGAGAAAGACTTACCTATTTGTAAAGAGATTTCTTTCTAAGCTGCTCCTAGCAGGCAGCAGTTCTGCATGCATAGCGAAATTAGTGCTTATAAATGTCACTATAGTAACTGTATCTGTAGTCACAGGCTGGTAGAATTACTGTTCTGGTTTTCTGCTGAGCAGCAAGGTATAATGAAAAAAAAAAAAAAAGGGACAGCATTGTAAGACAGCTGTGCTTTTGAGGATTCAAGAAGGAACTGTGGTAAAAGTTAGGGGGGGTTTTGCCCTTATACCAACCAGTGCCTTACTGTATGCATTACAGCAGTGTTTTTCCCATTAGGCCCTCATAAATACACCATGAAATGTAAAGAAACATCCAGGTATTTAAACCAAAGTCAGTATCTGCTTCCTACAACTTTCATATTTAATTTTATTTTAATGGAATAAGTTTTCAGGCTTTTAAGGACACCGAAGAATGAGGTGAAAGAATAGGTTATTCACGTAGTGATCCAGTGAGCAATTGGCTGTGCAGCTGCAAACATACATGGCCTTAATGAACATCAGTGGAGTTACCTGTGTGAAAACTGTAAAGGTACTTTCAGCATCAAAACTTATAATTCATTATATCACATGTGCAAATTTAATGCTGGGTTAAATATCATTAACTGGTTAAAGGAGAAGCTCATAATTTGGGGGGAAAAAACCCAAACACGCACCAAAACAATAGCGTCAAAAAAATATACGGGGCAATTTAAAGGCTACAGCAACTCCCAGGAAAACAAGGGGCTCTCCGTCCCGGCGTGGGTATTACGTGGTCCATCGGAGCCAGCATGTTGTTAGAGGAACGCTCTTTGCTCGTAACATTTGCTGCCGAGGAGGTGTCGTGGGAAAGCTGAAAGTGAAACTCCTAAGAAAGAACAGTTTCATTTTCAACTCCGAAAGCAGAAACCTGACCGGCATAGAAAAATGAAAAAACTTCTTAGGTGGCTGCTAACCATACAGCGGCTATTTGTTATTTTTAAACATGATTGGGACACTTTAAAAAAATCACGAAGATAGTCCTTTCGTAAATTTAAGAGAAACTGGATTTAATTTTTTTTTTTTAAATCACGTTTAATTTGCCGACAAGCCCGAGGCAGCCACCGCCGAGGGCAGCGGCTCCTCCACCTTCCGCAGTCGTTCTTACAGGCGGGGGGATGGCAGCAGCCATCTTACGGGGCTCTCGCAGCCGCTCTCACAGCCGCGGGCACGCCCGCAGCCGGCCCCGACCTCCGCAGGCATCCCCCGATACCCCGCTCCAAGGAGCCCGCCGCGGAGCGCCGGCAGCGGGTCCCGACCCCCGCCAGCACCCTGCCGATTTTAAAACCTCAGCAAAATAAAAATATAAATAAGTAAATAATGAAGAACAACAGAACCACCCCCCTCCCCGCCTTGTTTCATGAAATACTATAGCATTTTATTCCATTGTTTCGCTAGCATTTGAAGACCGTGCAAGATCGCCGTGTAACCCCCCGAGCTGCGAAGGGGAGGGAAGAAGGAGACCAGAGGGAAAGAGTTTTGTCACTAACCCTTCCCCCCTGCCAAATGCCACTACTAACTTTGCCTAAGTCTGGAGTCATCTTTACTTGCCCCATGCAAGGTGGCAGGGCCCTGTGCCTGCCAGAGCCCGCTCTGTGCTGGGGGGATTGCCTTCCAAACTCACGCGGCTCCTTTGGGTTTACCCATCCAAGAGCCGTCGATCCCACGCAAACGCCCAGCCTCAATCCCGACCGTCCGACCCGCGATGCCGTTCTGCAGAATTGCCATTCGTGGTTTCTCGCGGCTCAGCCGCCTTTTTACATACGAGTGTCAGGGCAGAACCGCCCCAAGACCGGTGCACTGGCTCCTGCCTACGGAGCGCAGTCTCTGCGGCAGGACCATGGGCTTAATTTTACCTCGCAATTAAAAGGCAATCCCTTTAAGACATGAACTGACCTACTGTCAACACTTGTTTCCGGATTAAAAATAAAAAAATCAAGCCCCAGAACTATAACACGAAAAACTGAGCAGAGAGTTTTGAATTATCTGGTATTTCAAACTGACCCGTATTTTTATATTGAATTAGAAAT